>SRMA01025597.1:1136482-1186997 GCA_007224835.1 Danionella cerebrum
ATGAGCTCAAGCTCTTTTCTGAGTCATTTATGGCGTTGTAAACCTGATCATGATCTCGATCACTGGGGCTCACCTTGAGCTTTAATGCACCTCACTTGAATCCAGCATTGACCTCTACGGCCTCTGTCCAGCATCTCTCAGAGATTCTGCTCTCATCTCTCGGTCAATGCACCTTTCTTTTCATTTTTGGAGGGAAAATTAAAAATGTAAATCTAATCAGGTGGGCTTGTAATGTGATCAGTATGACAGCAGATCAATGCGTCCGTCTCGCAATCGCAAGGCAGTGATGTATGTGTGTTTGGGGGGGTGAGCCCTCTCGCTTTATCACCACTCTCTCTCTCTCTCTCTCTTTCTCTCTCTCTCTCTCTCTCTCTCTCTCGCTGTGCAGATAACATCCTCTATTCTTTCTTATCAGCCGCCTTCAAACATGCTTCTCACCTTGAGCTGTGAACTATGAACACTGCACAGCGCAACTTGAAACTTTCAGATTTTATAAAAAAAACTTACAGTTTAACTGTTACAGTTTTTGTATTATCGCAGACTCCCATTGAAAATTTGGAATTGTATTGATTTTGGATAATTTTGAACATTTATAAGTTTGATTTTTTTAAGTTATTAATGAACTAATTAGTTTATTTTTTATCCTACATTTATGTTTTATCCACCAATTTATTTGGTTGTTTATTTGATCAAATGTATTGTGATGTTTACGTCATTAATTTTAGTGTAAGTATTATTTATTTATAAAATTTTTTTACAATAAACTAATTGATGAAATTCTTTTTTTTAATCATTTATCTACTTTTTATATTTAAATAAATTTATCAATTATCTTGTAGATACATTGCATTTATTTCTATATTTATTGTTGACATATTGTTGGAGTCCAGGAGTTAATTACATAAATAATTCTCTTGCCTAGGTTTTTGAGTTGCTTTCACTTTGAATTTTTGAAACCTGTTCCAGACTAGGCTGCAACTCTATTGTATCTCACACACTCCTGCACTGATCTGAAACACACACCAAGCGGTCCAGAACTATGTGCTGACCGCCTGGCTGACCGCAGCTGCGTCCGGAAGATTTATATCAGCTCTCAAGGCTACACCGGCCACAGGAACCCCAGCCCGCTACATCTTCATTATCAAGAAACATTTCTATTGATTCGATTTTCCCAGCGTTTCGCCTTACACATAAGAAATATGTACACTGGGGTCAAACCCAGTTATCCTGAGCTGATTTGTATCGAGCCCTCTCTTTATGATATTATCTGTGGGATGGGTTCGTCAGTGGGTGTCAAAACTATTTGGGTGTAATGGGATAATGCACAGCTGCTGGCAGTCCTGAAGATTGGGAGGCTGGTCCAGTTCTGTGCTGTCACATCATATCTTAATGCAGAGAGGTGCAGAGAGTAAAAAGTTCTGAGCTAAATAAGATCCACTCGGAATCACCAAGAAAACAATTGGTAGTACACTACGTTGTGAAATCCTGCTGAAGTTGCCTGCTCCAGAAAGCACATGTTTCACTGACTTATGCTAAATTAACATCTGAATTATTCAGAGAACAACTGGTGGACATTTGTGCTCAGATAAGGAGAGTTTCAGTTTCACCTTAAATGAACACACTAGTTTCACTACAGCAACATTTATATTTGGGCTCTGACTTATTTGTTTACAACCCGAGTTATCAAAACTAGACTTTCAACACAGATTGAATCTACTAAGCCCTTAATTTAAGATTTTAAACACACTAGTAAAGACCCAAGACAAGAATGAACCCCTTACTCTCTGGACTCAGGTTTCATCTTGGTCCACTCGTCCTTCCATGGCCCTCGAAGGGCATATTGATTAGGGTTTAGCGCAGTGAGAGTGTGCCGTAATTCACCTCATTATTCCCAGAGCATTCATCAGTGGGATGCTTCCAGAGATGTTTGCCATCTTTCAGAGTGCCGCAAATGGCAGATTCATCTCGCTTTGGTCGTTTAAACGACCGGGACACATGCTGAAGGGCTCTTAGTATTAGCAATGCTCTTATTCTCCATCACTCTCCTCATCTGGGTCAAAGGAAAGCACCTGAAATGAAAAATCACAAGACTTCTGACCTACAGAGAACATCTGTCTCCAAACATGACATTGATTAGTTTAGGAGAAAATGCAGTAAGAGCTCTTCTGGAGACACTGATTTGGAAAGTGTTCACAGCACTGTTCTACTGGCGGCTTCATCATGGTTAGCTTCTTGTTCTTCTCGATTTTCAACAACTTGTGTTGTGTTAAGGTGGATTGTGTTTAGCCTGTCTCAGCCACCATAGAAAGCAGCTTCTTTAAATGACCTCTTTTTTTCGGTTTCCACAAAACTCTATGTTTGTCTCCTCCCACATTGACCTTCTTCTGCCACGCCCTTTTCAGTGCAAATCTCTGTGGGCAGCCATAATTTAAACCCTTAAAAAAATAACTATATAAAGCATCATTGATGCTTTAAACAAGACATATGAGGTCACAGTGTGCATTACATTTTCATATTTTGTCAACGGGTGTGTTATTTTAAATAACTGTTAATAGATTGAAAATGTGATTATAGATGATCAATATTAACAATGAACAATGTCGATATGAAAATTTATTTTGAAAACTTTTTTTTAGTTAGTAATAATTTTGGATGATTGAAGAAAATTTGTGTTAAAATTGTGTTTGAAATGGCTACTTTCTGAATACATGCTCTTCCTCACCCTAGAGAAACCTCCAATAAAATGTGCAAAGTTTCACCTCTAACTCGCAATGAAGTAAGCGGGTGTTTTTCACTTGTACATTTTGTGCATTATACCAGTAAAGCGTCAGTATAAAATGATCAAACTTTTTCCACAATTACATAGAGAACAAGAGGGTTTCAAGTGATAATTTAAAAATGTAAAATAATGTTTCCTGTCAAGTTTACAGAGACAATGAAGTCCAAAATGTAGAGACCAAAATGTAGAGATACAACAGCAAAAGTTATATCAGAGCCTCTGAGAATATCTGGCATATCAAGCTGGTCTGGCATATATCTGGCGGTCAGCTGACCTGAGTGAAGATGGTTGTGTGTGGTGCTTTGAGGGGTAGGTTGGGGCAAAAAATTAAATTATTTTTATTAAATTCTTCTTAAATGAAAACTCTTATATTTAAAGAACTATTCTGTTTTGCTGATGGAGGACCTCATAATTCAATAAATATCTTAATCATTAGGTAATAGTTGATTTTAAAACTTTGGCTTTTAAACAAGCTCTATCAGTCTCTATTTTTCGGAATGATCTACTTTCATCATCTTACTGTCTGAAATGTGCTATACAAAGAATCTCTTGCTCCGACATAGCCCCTGCAGGTACAAATGTGTACTTTTAGCCAGAGCTCCAGCTCCGTTTATTTCTCAGAGAGTTTGATCAAGTGAAGCAGAGGACGTCGGTGCATTGCCAGATTGCTGCTGTGACAGATGAGATGACGGATTCTAACACTGATGGATGGATACAGCCCTCACCGAACGCATCCATCTCTTCTGGCAGTGTTTCAAAGCCACACGCAGCGCTCTCGGACCGTCCCAAACAATAAACCTTCACATTCAGCTTCATTGAGTCCGAGCTAAAATCAAAGCAGCCTTGACATCTCGTCTAAATCCAATCAGAGCTCAATAACTAGAATGATTGATTGGCTTCAAATCCAATCGCATCATCCCTGTGGAGCTCTGGGGCCTATTAGAGATTGGCAGTGGCAGGGTTTGTCGTGGGAACTGCAGCTATGTTTAATTGCCTTGTGGCAGCCAAGGCTTCAGCACTGTTCAGTATTAGCAGGACATTTAGTACCTGAATTCAAAAACTGATATTTAAATTTGCACTATACATTAATGGCTTTTGATAAGTTTTTCTTTCATATTGAGTTTGTGTACTCTTCACATGTGTTGGTTACATAAGGCTCCTTACAAGGTTCGCATTGGAATTTCAAAGATTAAAAAAAAACAAAAACATGAGAACAGATTTGAATAAACCTCCCAAGAAGTGTTGTAAAGAGCATGCCAGTCCCATAGGAGTCACTATAATTCTAACCCAGAATAATTCTAATTCTTTTTTTTCTTTGACCAGAGTTTTCAGAAAAGTTAAACAAAACCAAAGTTTAAAAAACCTTGATGGAAACTGCAAGATACGCATGCGAAGAAAAAAAAACATTAGGATAAAAATGTTAATTAGATAAGAAAAAAATGCATAAACTTAATAAACAAAATAAATAAATTGCAATGGGTTTTCTATTAGGACTGGAGCGCAATTGGGCTGCATTATTAGACCAACCAACGAGAAGATTTTATTGCACAACATCTGAAATGGTGTTTTGGTCGTTCTAAAATTCCAAAGTCTGTCACCAAAGTGGTTCCGGATAATATAATAATAAAAAAAAATTCAGAAAATGAGGGCAGATAGGTCTGGTTCATTTTTTATCTTGAAAATAATTACTGATTATCTGCAAGACTTTTGAACTTTTGTGATTGTGGAGAAAAGGAAAGGCAAAGGTTGTGTGTATTCTTGCGTATCGAGATCTTCAGCATCATCATTATGAACCTGGCGATTGATGAACACGTCTACTAATAATCATCTACGCATGGAAGTTGTAAAGGTGCAGCGTGCAACGTTGATAAGATGTGATTATAACATCATAAACTTGGCTTTCGAAATGAGCTGTGCTTGATCAGCTCCCGAAAACCTGAAGTTTGGTGCAAACTTTGAAACTTTGAAAAGTAATAAAACGTGTGTATTCCCAGAGTTTTGCGCACATTTGCGTTGGGGTACCATGTTAGAATACATACAATTACTTTTATTGTATGTATTCTAACATATATCTAACTTTTAATACACTTTCATATATATTATATTACATCTCTGGAAGTACTGCTTGGCACCATGAGTTAAACTAATCAAGTTCCTGTGATTGCAGAGTTAGGTTGTTGAAATTTGCTCAGATGTATATGCTACATTTACAAATCTTTGGGAAGAGTGTGTACATTGGAGTTTCTGACCATTTCCCCAAAAGCCCATTAATGAGGTCAAACACTTGTGATCAAGAGAAGCTCCTCGCCCTCAAGGTTAAGGTCAAGACTCTGGACAGTAGTCATTCCTCCTCATCCATGTCTTTGGAGCTTTCTTTTTTGTACTAATTATCAGTGATGGGACAGGATGAGGTCGTCTTTCTTGTTTAACAAAGTTGGGAGCATGGGATTGTTATTTGTGCATTTGCATAAACATCTCATATGAAGTAATCATAAACTGAAGTGGCACTTGTTAACATGACAAATATTTTTATTGTATATAAAAAGGCTAACTAAAAGACAGGATCCAAAACTTGGAAAACTCACCATGGGGGAAGAGCTCCACGTTTGGCTATTAATGTTTAACCCCATCTGGCCAGAGCAAGCGGCTGTAAAGATAAGCAGTGATCAGGGTTTGGAGTCCAGTGGAGGCCCCTGAAGACCAGGCTGTCTCCAGTGGATTCTCAGTTACTTCAGCTGGAGCCCTGACGAAGAGCAGTGGTACAACTGAGGGTAAGACACAGACTATACTTTTATACACATGTATACAAACTTTACTCAGGTTTAATGAGCATTTTCCAAAAACACTGTAAATGTTTAGGATTATTTTATATAAATATAGTTATTAATTTAATCCAACTGAACACACTTGTTTGGCATTCATATTGATTCATTTATTTTAAAACAAATTCACATTTAAAAATACATTTAGATAGCAGCAAGATTACATATTTAACGCAGTATAAACGTAATTCTAATAAAATCAAAGTTAATACAATTATTTAAACACATAGAAAATGTGTAATGTTTCCCTATTAATATCCTTTATTATTACACTTAAATACTAAAAATAAATAGTATACTGCAAATAAATAAAATCTAAATAAATGGCTGAATAAATAAATGCACAGCTGACCCCTGTGACCCAAATTAGGATGTAAATAAATCATGTGACTCATTTAGTACTTGCTTGGATATTTCTACTAATCGTCTGATCTGATTGCTGTGAGTACTGTTCATAATTCATAGGTGTGCAGGGCAGCTGTATGACGTCCTGTAGCCAATCCGGGCGCATCTGAGAAAGAGGCTGTGAGGGGCTGACAGCACATTAGCAGCTCTCAGAGCATCAGACGAGCACATGAGACAAATCCAATAGAGCTTGAGCTCCAGCAGACGGGATAAAAGCTTTGCACACATAAACAGATCAACAGGAACACGCTAATTAGCTGGTAATTAACGAACCGAGTCTCAAGAACACGATACACACGCTGGGAACCGGGTGTAATGACAGAATTAGGGACAAAACGACCAGAAATCAAGACAAAACAGAGAAAGAGAGTAACTTAGAAGCTTGCTGAGGTAAAAAAATCATATCAACAAACAAAATATAGATTATTTTACCCTTTCCTCAAAGCAGCAATGAGAAACTAAATGCACGTTTCCTTTAAAGTGACTATACAGTTAGACTTCCCTTCCTCATGTTCATGGTTCCTTATGTTATAAAATGTTATTTTTAAAAAGTCTATTAAAACAACGTTAAAAGAAGTTAAATAAAATAAAATGTAAACATTACAAAAATAAATAACAAACAAATTAATGTTTTTAATATAAACAAATATAAATGATTTATTGACATATTGATCATAAAAAAGCAAAAACGGCAAATGTTTTAATAAAGGAAAAAGTAAAAAAAAAATTTAAATGAAAAGCTGTATAAAATAATAAAAAATGGTTGAAGATATAAATTCAATCAATCAAAATTTGTGTCTAGAATAAATAAAAATAGATTGTAAAATTAAAATGTATAAACTTAAAATTAAACAGTGAAAAAAGTCACATTTTTTTATTAACTGCAGTCGCATTAAAATACAAAACAGGAAAGTTGAAGATGTTCTGGAAAATAGTGCAAGATCTCCCAATAAGCCTGATAACTAGAATCAATTCAGAAGAAACCGAACATTTCCCAAAATCTGATGAAAATAATGATGAAAGTGGCAATGTGAATTCAACTCTTCTCAAAGCAGAAGCCCAAACAAAGCTGAGACTGGATCTGGAGGCGTGAGCTCTTTCAATCACATCAATAATTAATCCCAGGGCATCGTAAATTATTTATGTTAATTGCTGATTTAGGTTTCTTTAACCAAACAGCAAACACAGGGGTCAAGAGGAGTTAAGGTCGAAACAGAGCCAATGGGATTCCCATCCCTCCATTGTTTTAGGAGCCATTGACTTGTTCGGCAGGGACGCATCACACATGCCGATACAGGAGATTGATTGCAGAGCCAATCAAAACTCTCATTCAAAGACTGACAGAAAATTAACTACAGACTAACAATCTACATCTGATAATGAAGTCATTTAAAAACAAAACATTAAAGTAGTTAATTATAAGATTCAAATAAAATGTGAAAACAACGATTAGAATATTGCAAATAAATAAAAACAAAAGTGTATAACTACAAAAGGAACATATTTAACTGAAACAATTTGTATTTGTCTTTCTTTTCACTCATTAGATTCCGAGAGATTTACAGATTGGAGCCTTCCAAGCACACTGATCTGGGCTCTCGCTCTCAGTAACAAGGATTCATCCTGTTGTTAAGTTCAATCCAGCAGGGAATCTCTGTTACTGGGGTCAAAGCTCAGCGTTTCACTTAAACGCAGGCCAGAAATGAACATTTTTCATCTACACCAACTTCCTTTTCATCAAGCCATCCAACAAGAATCCAGAGATCAAGTTGTATTTGCATTAAATTATCTCAGAAACTAGGATTCCTTTTCAAAGGCATTCAAATTCAGAGTAGCCTTGCTTTTATGTGAAACAAAAAAGAATTTATTTGCCTGTTAAGTTTTTTTTTACAGAAACATTTGTTCAATCTGTTTACTTCATTCCTCTGAAACCTTTTCAAACACTGTTAGTGCTTCTGCAAGAACCATTCGCCCTTTCACTGGTTTTACTCCAGTGCGTCTTAGACAGGATCAGCCCAAGAGATCAAAAGGGGGAGTAAAAGATACACATGGGCTCTCCCGGGGGTCTTCCATCGACCCCTCTGTTCCCGGAACAAGAATCCTGAATGCTTCTGCAGCTTGCAGGGGTCTCCAGAGGCACTCAATTAACCAGCGAGAGACACTGCTTCTTCCTCAGATGTTAACAGAAGAGGAGGAGAGCTCCGATTCATTAACACTTCTCTGGAGTCTAGAAAAATCCATGTTTATCTCTGCAAGAGTACTATAACCCAACCACTGAAAATGCTAATTAAACTGTACCTTTCTAATAATCAATCTGACTGATGGAACTCAAGCAGATTTTGCATTAAACAACTGAATATTGTCCTTGTGTCGGTTTAAAATGAACAGGAGGAGGTGTAAAGCTCTTGATTAACAATATTACAATAACGATATTTCATGCATTTGGTTGTAAACTAATAATTATATCTAATTCTAAGCAAATAAATATGTAAATGTTGAATGTGAAGTACAATATAACATACACTAAACAAAAGTACATGAAATACAATAGCTGAGATATGTTATGAACTGAAATATAGTAATAACTAGATAGTTAAAGTTTGTGCGCAAAGTTTGTGAAAGTGACAATTCAAAGTATTTTATTAGCAAACATTATGGTTACCAAGGTAGAATTTAAGGTTGCTATGGAGGAGTCGTGACTTCATATAATGTTCCCCATGTCAAGATGGGTTTTATAAACCAACTCCTATGTCTCTATGATTGTCTTAAGCTGTGATATACCAAAGTAGTTGCTATGGTAATGTCAGGTTGCTACGGAATGAGTCACAAAACTTTAATGCTTTCTTTATCACTATAAGTAACTTAAACCAACCACAATGTCTATCATTTACCAAAGCTGAGATAGAGATCAGACAAATTTGGTTGCTGGGGTAAACAGTTTGGTTGCTAGTGAGCCTTAATTTGTCATAATTTCTCACTGTGATTAGCACACAGAAACCCCCATTTCTCTGTGATGTTTGTTCCTGAAGACATTTGCGTTACTGTTTCCCATTTATTTTCAATGGCAAATATTTTAACCCATTCTAGGATGTGGGGTTCAAATACTTTTGAACAGTTCTTGGTATGTTCTTGCACAGACTGGTCACCTTCACAAGTGTGGTCCGTGTGACTTTTCTGCGAGGTTCTCGGTTTGAGTTAGTTTTCCAAAATCACTACCAAAATTCCTTTAGTGGTACCAGTCTGAAAAGATATAGAAACATGAGTCAGACCATTTTGGATGTCTTGGCAAAGTTTGGTGGCAAAGTTTAGATTTTTTTTTTTTGTCAGAAGCGAAAGACGAATTATGATACATTGACTTTGACAATGCAACATAAAAACAATGTAACAAGCAAGGGCTTTATAGAATCCATCCCAAGTCTGTGACGCAACCTGCCGAAGCTCCCATAATATTCAGCGGGTAAAAAAACTGCTTAATTCACATTAAATTTAAATGTGGAAACCTTTTGAACATCAGCCCACTCCCCCAAGAGTTGTTTAGTTCTCTAAGGTTGTTTTCCATGCAATGACTGTTTTCCACTTTGTCGACTACCACTTGATTCTTGTTGGTTGCACTGAAACATGAGTCAGACCATTTTGGATGTCTTGGCAAAGTTTGGTGGCAAAGTTTAGATATTTTTTTTTTTGTCAGAAGCAAAAGACGAATTATGATACATTGACTTTGACAATGCAACATAAAAACAATGTAACAAGCAAGTTTTCAAGCAAAATGAGCTGGACCAAATGAAGCTTATTTATATCAAATAAAATGTTTTATGTCTATACTCAACAAGCCCCTATGCATTAAACTTAATTAAGTTCATTGAAAACAACTCTAAGCATTATTATATATCTTCAGACTGTGCTCCTCACTGTTGAGATACTTGATCCTGCAGACAGGAACTGAACCGCAAAAGACTTCCTCTATTTGCAGGTGTTGAAAGTGCGATTTAAAGCATTGCATGCATGTTTCGTGAACTGTTTACTACTTATGTATTTTCTCCATGCATATGGTGTCTTAAGTTGTAGGTTGTTTGGTCTCTCTCACTGTAAATTAGGGGCTTTATAGAATCCATCCCAAGTCTGTGACGCAACCTGCCGAAGCTCCCATAATATTCAGCGGGTAAAAACACTGCTTAATTCACATAAAAATTGAAATGTGGAAACCTTTTGAACATCAGCCCACTCCCCCAAGAGTTGTTTAGTTCTCTAAGGTTGTTTTCCATGCAATGACTGTTTTCCACTTTGTCGACTACCACTTGATTCTCGTTGGTTGCACTGATATTTTTGGACTGGCGGAAACTGGAGTGTCCACTTAGAAAACCTTCAGCTGACTACCTACTATGCTCCCATGCCTGCCCTGCAATAAAATCAAGATTTGCAATGAAACAAGTTTAATTGTAAATGAATTCTCTGAAACAACCAACCAATGAATGACTACATTCATTGAAAATAATAGGTTCAACAGATTATTTCAGTTGACATGTGCTAATGGAATCTAACACATTTTTAAATCTAACCTGACCTCTAACTCATCGTAAAGCAGAAGTCCAATGAAAGCTGCAACCAGATTGTTGTTTTCTTTAGGTTAAATTGCAAAGAATAAAACTGGGTCCAGACAAGACTTGAATTTTTTTTGCAAAACCTAAACTGGGCTGTCATGAAAATACCAATCACATATGGGGAAAAGTCACTCTGGCCAGTCTGAACCTAGCCTCACAAACTTTTTAAAAGTCTTCCAAAGTGCTGTTGAAAACTTAGAATTCCCAATAAAAATAAAATTCAAGTTGGTAAAAACAAAACAAAAATGCAGAAACAGCACTGAAAACTATGTTCTTTCTCCTTGACCGTGGGAGAAATGTTTCTGTCGGTGTGATGATCTCCCTCTCGTCTGCTGTGCTGCTGAATGTATAATTCATCTGTGCTAATGGGCCGGTGCTGTCGGACCAGGGCCTCAGGTATCATCTCCCTCCCTCTGGTCACCGGACACTGTGCTGTGTGCAGTAAGCTATACTTTAATTACGCCTCTGCTCTCTGCAAGCAGCTCGGGCTCAGGTTCCTGTGACTTTGGGAATGTGTCGGGGAATGTGCCGGTGACAGCTGCGGAGTGTGTTGCTGTTCGGTGACACTTCTCAGTCAGATTTACAAACCACATGAACCTAATACATTTCTTGTTCAAGCTTCTATTTTCTTTTCTTTTATTCACCAAAAACATAGGAAAGCATTTTTCTGGGCAACAATTGAAACATTGAGCACAAATATTTAGTAGCACCAGTCTAAAGCAGAGCATATAGAATGTTTTTTAAGAGGAATTTAGGGATAAAAGGTGTAGTAGTCTCTTAAAAAAATTACCGTATTGAGTTCCAAAGGTGCTCAGTGTGCGCTGGAGATCAGCAGACCCCTGTGATCCCGAGTGAATGAGTTCCAACGGTCAGATAAACATTTAAAAGATTTAAAAGATAAACATAAAAGATTTGGACCCACTTCTCCATACAAAACAATCTCAAGATCTTTCAGGTGTCACCGGTTAACACTGGGTTTCAGTTCCCTTTGGATATTTTCGATTGGTTTCAGGTCTGAAGACTGGCAAGGTCACCCTTCAAATGTTTCTTCAAGAGCTAAGTCTTTGGTAAATGTGGCTGTGTGTTTGGGCTCATTATTATTTTGGAAGGCAATGAGCTATGACTTACTTTTAAGGTATTTCCCAATAAATTTGGTAATACATTACCCCCGCACATATTCCACTAATAAGATGCAGCCATCCTGCTACCCGTGCTGAAAAGCACCCCAAACCATGAGATTTCCAGTTGGGATGATGACCATGGGATGGTACATATCCTTCTTCCTCCTAATATGGAGTACAACGTATAGCAAGAAGTGAAATTTGTATCTCTTCTGAGACCATACATACTTTAGACCATACTTGGGCAAACTGGACATGGAGTTGGACCTGTGCTGGTTGAACTGACAGCCTTGCTTCAGGATAATAATCCAAGATTGTATCCACTTGTATCCGATGGTGGATAGATATTCTCCCAGCTCTCTTCAGATCACTAAGAGGGGCTTACTACTTAGTTCTATTTACCCTCCACAAAGTGAGATCTTGCATGAAGCCCCAGTCCGAGGGAGATCATCTTGAATCCCTTCCAGTTTCTAATAAGTGCAATATAAGAGGTTTTCTATTGTCCCATCACATCCTTGAGCCAGTTTACAGTTTTGTCCCTGGTGTCCACAGACAGCTCTTTGTTAATGCACATTATGGAGAGGTTTGGGTGATTAATTGGTGGCAAGTTCAAACGTTTTAATTAATTCAGTTAATGAGTGTAAAATATGAGTTATTTAGGTATAGAGGCCTATTAAAGACAAACTCTAAAGTCAGAATTCCAGCTGGTTGGTAGATGATAAAATACTTATTCTTACTATAAAATGGAAATTAAATATTTGAAAGGAATTGACTCTCAATTTGAAAGGAGTTTTCCAGTCTCTAACAGAAGCTACAATGAAGGAATTGTTTGTGGGAAAACTTGAAAAATCATAGTATCCTTTGCCCACTGTATTCTACCTTTGAGAGAACGAGAAACAAAAAAATGCTTTATTTTAAATACAGATTTGCATTTCAAATAGCCCTGCTTCATTAGAAACTCTGAGAGTCTCTCCTGATTGCTGCCGATTCTTTTTTTAAAGCTGATTAAATATTTAACGCTGCAGGGGGAGTTGGCAAGAATGATTGATGGTTGGACGGGAGTGCAGAAGTTAGCACTAAACATGAGATCCGGTTTCAGTCCTTATCAATGTCACACCATTAGAGTCTGGAGCAGTCACCGATCACTTCACCATTTCCTTCGGCCTTTCATTTCCAGCGGTCAGGCTTCAAACCTCTGCCTGTCACACTGTGGTCTGGCTGATATGAATACAGTGGTTTTACTGGCTGAAATGCTGTCGATCAAGCTGTCGCTCTCATTTATAAACCAGGGACAAACATTAGGATTAGATTCATTAAACCACTTTTACTGCAACA
Organism: Danionella cerebrum; assembly: GCA_007224835.1. Lineage (NCBI taxonomy): Eukaryota > Metazoa > Chordata > Actinopteri > Cypriniformes > Danionidae > Danionella > Danionella cerebrum. The sequence goes on from SRMA01025597.1 coordinate 1,149,543, forward strand.
ACATTAAGATACTGAACTCCGAAGCTCAGAGGGGACCAGAGATTTACTATTACATCACAATATAGAAAGAATTTTACAAAGATTATATATACACATAGATGTTTGTATATATAATCTTAAAACTAGGGGAAAAAGGAATCGGGGCTAGCAGTTGACACTGCTGTGTACCACATAAACATTTCAGAATCATGTAATATACAAAGTGATCATGTTTTTCTATTACCATCAGACAATATTACTTTTATTAAAGTAATCATCACAAAAATCTGAAATGTGTGCCAGACATGTACCCATGGTTGCTCAGGGCAACATAGGTTTGAATCCATAACCCGTCACCCAAACTTTCCAAGCCTTCACCATCTCTCCATCCACATCTCTTCCTGTCATCAAACGTCCTAACTGTTCAGAAAAAAGGCAAAATGACCACAAAAAAATATTAATCATGATTACTTCTCATCACTTAAACAATCAAAGTCAACTCTCATGCTTTTAAAAAGCTCCTTACTGCTTTGACACTGGTCATGTGATCGGTCAAGCTTTGCCATGGCGTCTCTTGGACTTGAAATGCATAGCATGGATAGCACGGACTGCCTCATTAGCATAATTACATGTATATAAAACATATGGCAGCTATACCACGCCTTGGACACTGACCAGGAATACGCAACTAAGAGTGTTATAACATCTCCAGTTTGTTTAATTTAGTCCAGACCAAGAGGAACAACTAATACATTATACAGTCGTCTGCAGGTTTAGTCCTCATTCACACCACACTGATCACTCAGATACGCACTAGTTGAAAATAGTCAGCCATGTAACATCATACAGGCCACTCATTGGTCACATACAGCATCGTACATGTTTCGAATACAGAAGTAAACAATGCCTGACGCGTGGGACTTGACTGCTTGATTTTCTCCCTTGGCATTTTTTCTATATCATCTGTATTAATTGCTTATGATGCACATTGCACTTTCTCCAAGTTTGACGGTGACCTGCCATGATAAACTACCCACTTTAGAGTTCGTTTGGAACCGTACCGATAACACTCTCAGGTGGTCTCAGAGTACTTTTTAAGTCCACTTTTAGGATGGTTTCAGTTCGGTTCGCGTAGGTAGGTGAGGAAGCAACAAAGGGGGAAAACAAACTGGTATATTTAAATCAAACTAAACAAATCATGTGTGAAAGCACCTTTAGTAAAATGCGTGCAAGATTAGCATTTTGAAAGGCTTACTCTAGTTTTTAGGAAATTTGCTATTTGTTTGGCAGATTTTAATTGTGCTTTGTATCTAAAAACCTAAAGAACCTTGAGTGGAAATGAATTTAAATGTAAAGTATTATGAATATTTGTACAGGTTATAAATGATTAGCTAGCTGTATATTTTCTAAAGGAAACAAAAGAGTCTGTATGTTGCATGACAGTTTGAACAAGAATTTTAGATTTGTATCATTGGCGCTCAGATGGCTCTGAAACCAAATGACTCTCAAGGTGGCAGGTTTCAGGTCTGCGGCTCAGCGACGGTGGCACTAGTGCCCACAGGCTGTCAGCTTGTATATGAGTGTCATTTTGGGCTCTCCCCTGCTCATGCGGTCAGAGGTTTCCAAACCTCGGCTGAACCACACTAGCCTCTGGTGAGCCACGGCAGCCGAGAGGTGTAGAGTGACAGCACATGGCCACAAACACACAGTCATACAGCATTCTTCCTCCACGGTGCTTCCTCCGAGGTTAATGCAAAAAAATTAAATAAAATAACCAAAGCAGACATTGAACATGACCGCTGAAGATTTTTTGTCTTTTAAACCTAACACTAGAGAAATCCGGTTTAATTAGGGCTTACATGATATTTCATGATTAAAGTGAATTCATCATTTACTCCCCAACTTCATTTTTATATCAATAAACTGTAGTCAATGTGGCTTAATTGTGCAGTAAACAAACCTAGAATGTGACTAAATCTTTAAAAAGTGAAAAAAAACTACATTTTTTTATTTTAAGATTTCAAGTCGTGTAAATTTCTAAAAATATGTTTATTAGTCATTTATAAATGTGTGTTTACTCAATATAAAGTTAGCAATTGGGATTTAATTTTCATTCGGGATGACAATAGTTTCTGATTGTATGTAAAAGTTAATGCATGAAAAGTAAAACAATAAATGTGAGGTTTATGTTTTAGTCTGATGGTAATAGTACATGGTAATAGTACTGTAGAAAAATGCACCAACCGCCACTGCTTCCTGGTTCAACAAACAACACCTCCAGCTCACTGATCCTTCCTGCTTCACCCTGGATGAAGATATTCACCTGAGCACTCACCTGTATCCTGAAGTGGAGCAATCCAGCTCCAGAAGTTGTTCCAGATGATCTCCTGTATTATGTACATGAGTATACAGACCTTTCAAACGAACGTCATTCTAATCCTGAAATGTTTGTTTGTGGTCTTGTAGTAGAAAGTCACTGGTTCAATGCCTTCAGGTATGGGACCAGGAGTGAAGGAGTATTCCCCTTAGGAGTGAAGGTGTGTATTAAGTGCACCTGTAAAATCCCTGACAAACCAGTAAAGACCCTGAAAACGAAGAAAGTCAATGAAGGAATGAATGTTAGTGTGGACTCAAAACCAACTCTGTGTTTCCACCAGTGCATTCGTTTCTATGGGAGGCTGTGGTTGGTGATCTACACTGCAGAAAGCCCAGAGAATTATTGAAAATAATTTAAAGTCATTCAAAAAGTTACAAATTTATGTTTTATGATTTATGATTGAGCATCTAAGATCATTGAGGAATGGCACTTTTTAAATAGAGAAAATCTAAATGCAAACACAGGTCGTGCCCTTACAGTGTTGTAGCTTCGGGTTTCCTCCTGACACTGGTAATTGATTCCGCTGGTGGGTGAGTGAGAGCGATCCTCCGGTTTCACTGAAAACAAATCACTCTGATCTCACGCCTGACCTTCCCCAAGTCCCTACTCTCATACTCACCTTCATCAGCAGCATCCCTGGTTTCCTCCACCGACCAGAGCCCACACTCAACTTCAGCAGGTGCAACATTAACACAAATAAAACATAGCTAGCTTCCTTTCTTGCCAAACTCAGTCATACTCCTGCAGTGCTAGACTGATTCCCCATTAAAGGAAGCTAAAGCAGGGCAATGGATGGAAGAAAACGTGTAAAAAAAACAGGTTGCTGTGCTCACCCTTTTGTCTCATCTGCCCCAGTGAAGAGATGAAGTGCACAATACTGAAAATGAGAACCCACCTTTAGATAATCCTTTAAACCTTTATATGTTTCAAACTCCCTGTGTGCATACCAAAATCTGGGATGTTTCTTAAAGAGAAACATTTTTCCACAGATCTCAGTGCAGCCAGGACCTAATGATCTCAATAAACTAATTAACTGCATTGCTCTAGGTACATTCCACATCATCCAGGTGGCTTCTACTTACTTTTTTGCTATAAGTACAAGGAATTGTATTTGTAATAGCTTTCAATTGTTTTTATGATATTTCTTACTTTTCAGATATTTTAGGTCAATAATTATTTCACTTTTGGGTCTCATTAGGTCTCCACCAAAAGAAGAGAGATTCAACACTGCCCTCTAGTGAAAAGAAATCAGCAAGTCACCCACTATGACTATATGTTGTAGAAAAAATAAAGCAGATAGACGAAAACAGTACTCATTTACACACAAACATGTTTGAAGTGATTCTAATATATGTCATTGATCTACACTTGGGCTTGCTGATGTACCATAACTGTTTAAAAATAGAAATAATATTTAATAATACGGTTTATTTCAAACATTTTTATTTAGAAAAATGTATGGAATTTTTCACTAAAACACTTTTAAAAGGTTTAGAAAATTCAAGATTTGACATGATTGTGAATGAAAAAGATCAGAGCGAATACTAACATTCTTTTTTGAAATAATCCAAAAACCAACAAACCGAATATATGAAGACTGGAATCACAAAGAGGTGGCGACAGTCCTGCGCCTGAAAGGGGTAATGAATTTCTAAATGCTCTCAGGTCAGCTTCCTTCATCCCAGCAACTGCATTCAATGTGTACAAGTCTGAGTGTCCACTTTCCTGACATCACAGCTCAGAGCAAACACACACAGCGTCCCTTTCTGTGTCATTCACTGAACACACACGTTTCAGTTGAAAACTTTCCACTGCCTCACAGCGGAAAGTACCATACATACTTTGTCAAAAATTCTTGTGTTATATATATTATATTATGATTAAATATGTTTTATTATTGCCCTGCGATGGACTGGCAACCTCTCGCCCAATGTGCCCTGTGATCCCAAAAGGGAATAAGCGGGTTGGAAAATGAATGAATGAATGAATATTGTATTATTATCTTCATGCTCCAAGTAGAAAGCCCCAAACTCCAGGTTAAAACACTCGAGAATTAGTTTACAACAACCATAATATTTATATAAATACCTCATGACATACCCAGCACACAAAAAAACAACACATAATTGACAACCCACAACCCAAAACTAAATGTTTAAATGTTAAAAAAAAATATTTTAAAAAAGAAATGTTTACTTCATATAATCCTAGAACACACTAGCCACTGAATTGCAACACCTTAGCAATTAACGCAATATGCTAACCACTGCAGAGCAACACCTTAGCAATAATGCAATGTGCTAACCACTGCAGAGCAACACCTCAGCAATAATGCAATGTGCTAACCACTGCAGAGCAACACCTTAGCAATTAACGCAATATGCTAACCACTGCAGAGCAACACCTTAGCAATTAACCAATATGCTAACCACTGCAGAGCAACACCTTAGCAATAACGCAATGTGCTGACCACTGTAGAGCAACACCTTAGCAATTAACGCAATATGCTAACCACTGCAGAGCAACACCTTAGCAATTAACGCAATATGCTAACCACTGCAGAGCAACTCCTTAGCAATTAACGCAATATGCTAACCACTGCAGAGCAACTCCTTGGCAATAACATCTTAGCAATCCCAGAACATAACATCCAGAATATTCTGTGCTAGATATAACACAGTGACAATTACCTACTGCACTTTAGTAGGTTTAATGGCTGCTTTAGTCTAACACACAAGCCCAACTATTGGATTAGTTCATATTTGGCGCAAATTGGGTCAAACACGTCACACTTTTTAGCACATGCTAATTTCTTCTCATATACATAAAGCCTATTTACTTTGGCGCAGACATCAAACGTGGTCCAGAATCGGGATGGCCCTTGCGACCCCTTTGAGGAGTGGACAGAGCCATTTTCTTCGCTGCTGTGTAAGCAGTGATAAGGCACTTCTTAATGTGTTTGAACAGGGGCCCGAGGAACAAGGGCCTGTGACGCAGAAGTGTCCAGAGCCTGCCGCCAGCTTCACAATGGAGGATCCCACGAAAAAAACACAACCTCAAATGTCATTGGACATCTGGACTCTAATTGGATGCTATCTGTGTAGGCGTCTCATTTTAAAAGCCACCTTGGATGTGATTCTAGCACAGTGTAAAATACCGTAACGTACAGTAAACCTGACAAGCCTTCTCACCTTAGAGGCGCATCCGTGTCTAACAGAGACCGTTGATCAAGCTACATTTCTCTACATTAAGAGATTGTGATTTTTTCTGGACCATCTCAGCTTCAGGTTGTTGAGATGATTGAGGTGGAGATGTTCAAAGTATTGACCACCGTTGCTCTGCTTTGTTTCACTTCAGTCTTGGATGCTGCTCCACTGATGCCTGGAGAACCATTTGAGGAATCATCTGATGGAAGTAAGAAAAAGCTTGTATTGATGTATTTGGAATATTCTTTTCGCCTGAAACTGCCTCCATTTATATTGATCAATAAACTCCCTATAGCCAGGTATGGTTATCATTTTTTAATTGACAAATACAAAGGAGCTTCAGGTTTGTTGGTGCAAAACTTTCTCTGATTCCATCTTTACCAGTTTATTTTTAGACATTGCAGTCTTGTAATCTTATAAACCTTAAATATTTACTCTGATGACAGTCACCAAATTTCAAATATATTTAGCAAATTGTTCAGTGACGTCTCCATTAAGTAATTTGTTGGTGTCTACTGTATGTAATTTAGCCGTTTGACCAAAATAATTAATCGTCTGTACACGCAGATATTTAAATCGCCTGGAAGCAAAAAATTATGAACCCTTATAGACCAAAATGTTCAAACGCTCCTTTTGAAAGTTAATTAAACTGTAGTCAAGTGTACAGACTTTGAGATGGCGCTGGACCAATTCAATCATATGCTGGCGCCAAGCTCTTGAGCGTCTCTGTTGGACTTGTGCTGTCCTCACTTCCAGTGTGTGCAAACCTTAAATCCATCATTTACCACTTCTGGCCTCGTCCTCCTGCTAAAATTGGCTTGGGAGTTTCTAGTAGGTTATGTAATGGTTGAATCAGGTCAAAGTCTCATCTGATTTCATTTAGATGCATTTTGACATTGATGTGCATCTCTGAATTTATAGATGCTCTTAAGAACTTTCTAGATTATCAAGTTTTCACATGAATTGATGGAGTTTAGTGCTTTCAGAAGTCTTTTTTTCCAGCAAAAAAGTCCTACAATTTTGGTCGTCCAAGTAACTCCGAGACATCTCAAAGACTTCGGTCAACATAAGAGCTGTCCTTGTGTGTTTGAACATGAGGGTGAACAAGTGAATAGTCAGCATCCACCTCTAAGATCAGAATGATGATGAGAAACGGGTTAGAAAGTTCCTCAGACAAAAGGCATTTATCATCTGTAATGTCTTGTATGTTTGTCCAACACCAAAAAAAGGCTTTTGGTGGATGTTTAAAGGTCACAATGCCTCTTGGGGTGTTTCAGAGTGTTGGCATTCCCATTCACTTGTTTCCAGGGGTATGGGAACAATTCATTCCTGATCGTCAACAGATTCTGCACGACACTAAAAGAGACAAAGACTTAGAGAACTTTCTTTATCTGAGTATCAGCTTCGAAAAAGGAAATGTATTCATTTATTTGAATAATAATGCTGATGTTTTAACTGTAAGCCTACATTGATCTGTGTTACCGCTTTAATTTACTGTCCATCAACCTTTTTCAAATTAACAAGATTTAACATTACTACACAAGGGAAATTTCATAAAATGGATTATTATCCTTTTGAATGCTTTTTAAATGTAAAACCAATTAAGTAACTCAACTATTATTGTGGAAAGTGTTGTTTTTAAGTATTTTAGTTTGCTGATTTATCATTTAACAGTTAATGCCTGGTCAAATAACAGTTTTTTAACAGAAAACAAGAAAAAATGTTGTTGACTGATGGGGTTCATTTTGTCTCTACTGTAGATCCGTGGAAAACTGATGCTACTACTGAAATAAATGCAGCACATGTAAAGTTAATGAAGGTCAAAACATGGACGAAATTTCCCGTTGGAGATGGAAAAACTCAAGCAACTGCTAAAAAAATAATTTCACCCAGAACCAGCTCAAAAACACGAGACAAAACTTCAGACACAAGTCCAAACAATCCCATTACTGAACAAACCTTTATTTCTGATGACAACAAGAAAACACTTGCGGCGACTGGTGACCTTCTTGGATCTTGGAAGTTCGACCTCACGAATGGTATTCTTGTGAAAAGCGGACGGTTTCGTCGATCAAAGGATGCAGATTCTACGGGCGATGAAAATGACGATTCGGCCGAGCAGGGTGGATCCCATCCTGAAGCCCGGGAGGAGCTGGTGAAGATGCTGAGTGCTCTTGAAGAGATTCACAAGTTTATAAATGATACAAGAAGCCATCGACTCACAACTAGGACTAGAGGTAACTTCAACAATAATTAAACATTTAAATAAATAACATAAAAAAATAACTGCTTTATTTTGCAAATCATCATAGCCAGTGAAAATGATTACATTACAAATATAAGTTTCTCAGAAAATTTGGGGTTTTTAATTATTTAACATTTTATTAATATTATTTGAATCATTTTAAATACATTGTTTGATCTGACATGGAAAGCACCAGTGTTGTTTATTATTGGGGTTTTTTTTCAAGGTAATTCCAATGGACGAAGTTCTGGGAAGAAGAATAAAACGGTATGTTATTTTCTATGACAATATGTGCATGCCATAAAGTGGTGGTTGGACTATTTATTTTTAAACTCTAAAATTCATTGATAAAATCACCAGGCTCACCACCATTAAGTAATGTTAAAAAAATTAAACTATGTAGCCTATATTGACTGCATTAAGACGTCATTCAAGTGCCTTAAATAGGTATAAAATAAAACACAAAGAACTAAGTATTTTATAATGTATTGAAAACTTAGGTCTAATTCTGTTTCATAAAAAGACAAGGATAGCAAAATAAAGTGTTGGCTTCATCATATCTAGTTTAATCCACCTGAGCTAGTTGGAATGCTAGTCTATGGGTTCATTCGAATGTGAGTTTAGGTAAACAACGAAAGCATTGTATCACCAAAACAAATATGACTGAAGTATTTTAATTTATTTTCTTATTCATTAAGTCTAATTCACATTTAGGTCAAGGAGCTGTGAGTTTTGGGAAGCAGCCTCTTTTTGACCGACCACGACATGATAAAAAATCTCGAGAAGAATATTGTTAGCACCATATTGAAAGCATTTCAACATTAAAAATAAAAATTTATTGTGTTTTTATAAAATAAATGCAATTTTTCTCGATGCCATAAATCACATTTATTTTTTCATTTAGTTTGTGACAGATGGAAACTTGAAATCCACCACACCGACAACTGTAGACAGTGGTGGCCTTTCACCCAAAGCAAGCACTGACCAAATCGACAACAAACTGAGTGGAAAGGTCTTTAAAAAGACTCCTCCATCCTCCAAGAAAACCAACAAGAGAGGTAAGGCATTTAACTTTGTGCATATTTATAATATGTGTGGTTTCTTTTAATAATGGAACCATCTTTTTCTTTCCATTTACAGTATGCTTCTGGAAGTACTGCTCTCAGAACTAAACCACCGGATTCCCCTACGAAACCCAAGCAACAAATCCTGTTCTCGGATGCTGAATTCCTCCCAAGCAGTGAAGCTTCGTTAACATTTACTGACCTTTGACCTCTGTGACGTGTGTGCTTTTGTCCACGAAACCCTGTTAACCCTCCATCCCCTTCAACCTTGCGTTAGCCACAATAAAAATGACCAAGCATGAAAAATCCAACATCGATAATAAAGAGAATATTATTTTTCTAGGAAATATCTCTTGCGGTGATCTTTGCAGATAAGGAACACTGTGTATGGTTCATATTTAAATAAGATCCTCCACATCCCTGACCATTTATTCCATCAGAGGGAGTTTAGATTACCATGGTGCCCTCACACATGTGTCTTGAGATTTGTTCCAAGGTTATTTCAGTTAATTCCTACACATTTCCTCATACACATTCATAAAAATAATTGTATGGTGTTTTTTGTATCATATTATATCACTCTTTTGCTGTTTTGTGGCAAAGGACTCCACCATGGGCCCTACACTTGCTTTGGTCAGTGCACAGCACAATGCTTGTTGCTTCTACAGCAATCTAGTGGTACCAGATCCACGCAGAGAAGATCTTTTCTTTCAACATCAGCATTGCTAGTAGGACTAGTATGAGAGGCCTTCTGGAACTTAAGCTCTCTTGTGTCTCTTATCTGGGTCCCATTACAGAACTATAAGGTGCACTTAAAATCCACTTTAAATTTGGTTGAGCTCACTGATTTGGTAAGCTACGAATCTGTAACAATCGATGGATTATTGGAGCATTCTGGCTACCGTAGACAGCATCTTGTGAACTGTACTTCAACATATGGTATTGGTTGGTTTATAAAAGGAAATGGCCAGCTTTGAAGCAGATTTCAAACTCAAGGTCCATCAGTAATATGGTTTTCTCAAAGCATGGAATCATCACAGCTAAGAACAGAAACGAGATGGACTCAGAGAATCATGACAGGGATCCTGGCATACTCGATGCTGAAATGCCTAAATTTCAGATGCTGAAAATGAAGAATTGAGGAACTACCTGAAAAAAGTCAGTGTTTGGTATTTTATGTATTACAACTAAACAATGTTGAAGATATTGAACATAGTATCTTGGTTTTATCTCACTGATATTGGACCTTATGGTCTGAACTATATAACAGCTCACAAGTGGTTTCCATGGTAATGGTGAACACCATGGCAGATACCTGCTATCAATAACACAATCAATTAGGTATGTGGGAAAATGAGTATTATACAGTGGGTCTTTATATACTTTATATACTGCAGTCTTTTTGAGTTTCACCTTGTATTTTTATAAAATCATTTTCTTTTTATTAGATAATTATTTAATAACCAATCAACCAGAAAGAATTTTAACTCAGAGCTGTGTTTTCAAACACCTTGAAGACTGCATTCATTACCTGGATAAATTCACCTGTTATCGATAAAAACAGACCATTCAAAGCAAATGGTCAAGAGGCCAAAAACATAATCCAAACCATTAAGTATTAGGGGTCAGAAACATCATTCTTTGGGGGTGCTTTTCCGCAAAATGGACAGGCAGCTGCACTGTGTTCTTCATGGCCTTCTTCCCTCATGAAGAACATTGAAAAATAGGACATTGCTGGAAATTCCAACATGACAAGGACCCGAAACATGGGATGGTTAAAAAAAACATTTCCTCAGCTGCCTGTAGATCACCAAGGAGATCCTCCTGTGTATGTCTAGGCTGCTTCCTAACTATTTGTATTTTCATTTCACTATTGAAATAAACTTGTGAGGAAATGCTAAAACACAGCAAGGAAAAAACAACAACAACAACATACTGGTGAAATCTGATTAGTTTAATTAAAATGTAGACAGGGCTTCATAAGGCTTAATGCAAGGTTACATAGTTGCTTAAATAGCTTTCATAAACATGTTCCATGCACCAATTGGAATGCCTTCAGAATGTGATTAATTTATAAAAGCATGAAAAGGGACACTTGTCAGTATAGTGATTTTCCTTAAGTAAATGTATAAAAATTTCAATAAAAAAGAAATGTTTAAGTTTATTGGCCTGACCAGAATAATCAGATAAGAGGAAGATTAAAAATAAAAATTGACTGAGTCATCTCTTCAATGCCATTAAGAGAAAGAGGTTGGTAAAGGCCCGAGTGAATATTAAACGTACGCCTCAACTAGTCAGTCTGTGGTAAACAATTATACGTAATGTTTCTGGAAATATAGACAGTGAAACTGAAACCATCTTTTGAAGCCAATAAAGACTCAGTTGGTCTTGAAAGTGACGAAAGTGAAACTCCCGCCTTATAGACAACATGGAAACTCTAAACATTATTGATTATTCGATTATATTGATCATCAGATCACTGTTCTGGAGAAGAACAGTCCTAAATCCCAAATAAATCTATCTAGAAAATGCATCTGTCATTTCCAAGATGATATGATGCTGTTTTGTAGCAAAAGTGAGCTTTGCAACACGAGAAAAATGAACGTAATGGAAATCAGTGTTTCAGTTTCAATGTCCAACCTCTAGATATCATCTCCCACAATATTTCCCTGGTCCTGCCATTGATTGAAGGAAAATGGATGCTAATCTACTGATTTAGGATGGAAACTCAGGTACAAGTGCTGCTCCACCAGTGAGCACACACAGACACACTCATCCATCAAACCATGCATTCACTCATTCATCCACAACACAGAGCTGTTTTCTACTTCAGTGAGGACATTTATAGACTTTTGTCTTTGTTTTTCTTTGAGGTTGATGATCACAACTCTTTGCTTCAGAACAACATTATTTGATCTTTCTGGCCACGTTCAGGTAAGCCATCTCGATCTCTCTTTCTGCAGGGCAGGTGTTTATGAACTCTTCTCTCTCATATGCTTTGTTCAGATATCTCCAGACGCCGCTCATCTCAGCAGGGAGCTCAAAACTTCTGTATTTCCTGGCAACTATCTATTTAAACATATGGATGTGTAAATTTAACATTTACTTACCATAGAGACTAAATAATAACTAAGAATCATAATAGAAGATAGAGAGGTTGGGAGGTGGGAAAAGTATTGGAAATTTGTAGAAGAAATGGAAAAGTACCTGTTGGAAGATCACTTCCAAGGTTCTTCTTTTCATGTACACTTTTGCTTTTGTTTCCCTTCCCTTATTTTTCCCCACCCTCTTTATTTTTGAAGACGGTGAAAAAATGAAGGGGAAAAAAACAAAAGCAAATTTGGAAATGAAAGATAAAACTCAAAAGAGGTAAGGTAAGGTAATCTAAATATTAGAAACTTGTAAATGAAATTGAAGGAAACTCAATTACAAAAGAACATAAGAAAAGAGATTTTGAAGATCCTGGGGAAGGAAAATTGTAGAGGAAATGACACGGGAAACGAGGAAACAAAAGTCAGAGAAAGGAAATTATATACAATTGATGGGAATTAGGTTAGAGTTAAAGTACAATTAAGTGAAGTAAATCTGAGTTAACCTTGATGATGTGCAGTTTAGGGAGCAGGTTGCAGTCTGCGAGTGTGAGGTCGTCTCCATCCAGAAAACATCGCTTCGATGCACACGAACCATCAGAATCCGCTTCTCCAGGCAGTGGGGACTGCAGGAACTCATCCAGCCTCTTCAGAGACTTCAGCAGTGCTTTCTCCAGACCTGCATGCAAACATGCTTGACAATAAGAGCAGGAAAAAGAAAAAAGTGTAGTCTGTTAAAGGATGCTAAAAGATGAATATGCAAATAATGGTAAGGCAAGAAAATGTTCAAGAACTGCAGGTGAAAATAGAAACCACAACAAACTCTGCAGTATTAGTCAATCATGAAGAACTCGCCCTCATTGGCTTCTTTCCGAGGGTTCTTGATGTATGCAGAAAACTTGGCGAACACATCAATTCCTGCAGTGTTAGATTCTGGATTCTTGGCAGCCAGCTTTGGATATCTTAAAAACAAAAATGTGTATGTTTTCACTTAATAGAAAGCATCTAAAAAGGACTTTTAATGCATTGGTGCTAAACATGTGCAGGTCAGAACATGCACCAGAATGTCCTGTGGAGCCAAGAATCAATAAAATCGATTCTTTCAAGATGATTTCAATAAAAAGAGACATTTCTAGGATTAGGATTGATTTTAATAAAGTGTCTTTGCTCAAGTTTGCTTTTGCAATCATCTGCTGTTTCCAATATTTTTAATGACACAATATTAATATTTACAGAGGAGGGGCAAGTCTCTCTTCCAGAAACTCCTCGATTTTGTTGACGTCCACCAAAACTTCACCATTGAAGGTCATGAACGGTGGGTTTGTCCCTGGAGCTAGATCCTGCAGATCTGCTGGTTTTCTGGAAAACAAGAAAAATACAATCTGCCATTACCTCAAGTCTCTTGAGGCACTTTCATCATTTCCATGCTTCACCTCTTGAGGTCAACGGTGGTTACATTAAAGATGACCCCTTTCAGCCACAGGATCATGAAAAGCCTCTGAGAGAACGGACAGTTTCCAATGCTCTCGCCATCACTGCCAGCCTGCACATACACACCAAATAGTTTCCCTGTATTATTTTTCATTTGAGATTAATCTCAGGCAGATTCAGGTTCACCGGGTCCTTGAAAAGAAGAGCAAAATATTATACACGGTGCACAATAATCCTACACTGCCTTTCACAGGAGTTTTAACCAAACTATGTTTTTGTATACTAATAAAAGTGTTTATTTGTGTGTAACAACCACATTAGTTTATTCAGACAACCACAGTGTAACAAAAAGTGTTAGCAAGACACAAACACAAAATTAAATAGCATAATATTTATAACAGAACCTTGAATATAATAACAAATTTAAACTCTAGTTAACATTAATTTGTTTTAGGGCTAAAATAAATGAATTTAGCTGTGAAATTTGGTTTGCCAAAAATGATCAGAAATATGAAATAAGCATAGATTTAATTAACTAGCCTACATTAAGATTTGCACATCAAAATCACATGCAGCATAGCGGAATTTTGAGTAAGAGACAGCAGTACTTATACGTTTACTGCAAATGTCGAGACAAAGAACGATAATAGGCTGCTTTGACTCTGGTGTGATTCATATAAAGTTGTAAATAAAGTCAGGTTTACCGTTTTCGATGAGAGGAGTAAAATTTTAAGCCGCCGGAAGTGTCTCGTTAAGTCAAAATCGGACCTATTTCTGAAGATGAATCTGAAGAAATAAATGTGAACGAATTATCTAATAACTCAGTTGTTGGGTAGCAAAAATAACCCACCACCCTTAACCCAGCAAATATCCAAGCATCTGAAAGAATAAGTAAAAAAACTCACCCAAGTACTTTGGCTCTTGGAATAACAAACTCTTAAATTTAAACAGCTGTTTTCGTTTATTTCAAAAAGGGTTTTTTTCCATGAGAAAGTCTTACCTTCACAAAGAGTTCAATGCAAGGAAAGCCCAGCTTTTTAGCAGCAACATCAAACCAGGCCATTGAGAAGAGAACTTTTACATCTCTCGCAAGTCAAATATCCAACACTAAAAGCAACGTTGTTTCTCAAAGATATTTGTCTGAAATGTCTGTTGAGAAAAATCTTAGGAGTGAATGTGAGTTGTGGGAGGAAAGTGGAGTAAAAGACACAGAGGCGTTTGTTCATTGTGATCAACAATAGAGGCACCATTGAGGAACTCACAGATCTTTGCATATTGTATTTAAAATACTTATCTACTTAAAAAAACTGAGGTGCAATATATTATATTGATTATTTAAATGTAATATTTCTATATGTGGCTTTAGAGCTAGACAATAAGGTAAACTAATTAAAGATGAGGTGGCAAGACTTAAGGATGCAATTTCTGTTAAAGGTGCATCAAAAAGCATTAAAGTGCAAAGTATTAAAATTACCCCGTAATGTTGTCAACTTGTCATTATGCTACATTGTGTATAGAAATTTAAAAAATAATAATAACTCTAATCCATTTTTAATTAAGGCGTTTAATAACTGCCCATATTTTGAATACCCTGTGAAACCCATACACTGCTGGTCATGGTGTTTACACAGATTATTAGGTTGCTGCAGTGGTACAGTGCTCCTCTCAATGGCAGCTAAAATGCTATTTAGTGGCTATTTGAATTATTCCAGAGAGGAAAATACAACATACAAACATAGTAGAGTTACACCTCACGCTTCAGCAAACAAAACATTGTTTACTGTCCCTTTAAATGTTTAATACCCTGATACAAACACAGCAAGTATAGTTGTTGAATAAAATAACACACATGGAGCTGAATTCTTCTAATATTAATGCGTCTGATCCGTAGGATGCTAAGCCTGGTAAAAATGTCCATAAGCCCCAATCGTGTGTTTCTGCGGAGGGCAACAAAGAGGCCTTTGTGAGAGTTTGTGGGGAACAATGATGAAAGAATCATGTAAGCAACACCAACACAATCTAATCAAAAGCATCAGTGTGTCTCATAATCATGAGTGGAGGGTTGTATTAGAAACACAGGGCTCAAAGTAGTTTTTGTAGAACTACTGGATTCTCAGTGTCTCGACTTGTGTCAAGGAGGAAGGCTAAAATTTCAGAGATTGTCACATTTTGGAATTTCTAGTTTGAAGTACACTCTTTAAATTTGAAAACTATACAAATTAACACATAAGTGTATGTTTAGTAGAGAAACATGATGAACACTATGACCTAGTGTTATGACAAACGAACCAGTCACCCTGTAACGAGAGAGGTCAAGATACTAGAAAAAAAGGCACCACCTCTCCTGAAATCTAAGCTAATTGGCTACCAAAAGCAAGAAACACCTGACCTATGTCATATTCTACATCTGATGGGTCCAAATACTTAAATCTCAAAAATCAACTTAAACGTTTTAAAGCATTTTCTGGGTTTCTTATTTGTTGAGATTTATTGGCACATTTTTGATTATAGGGAAAAAATCCATACCAGAAGGGGGAAACGATCATTTTCCTATACTAGTCAAATTTATTAAAACAGTGTTTATTAAAACTTGTGTGGATATTTACATGGTCATAAATCAACGAGAAAAGCTCAGTCTGTTCAGTCAGCTTCATTTTTAGCTCAGCGATCAATCCATCAGCTCGACACCCCGCTGAGAGTAATCTCAATTAACTAAGTGCATTATATCACCTGCAACAATCACTTACACGACCGATATGCAGCGAGAAGCACAGCTTGGTTACAACTGAACTTTTTTGTATGAATAAAATGCAGATAATTCTGTCACAGTTTTATTTTAAATCTTCCCACAAAATCTGTCCAAACTTTTTAGGTTTCCTGTCAGAGTAATCACTCTTCAACACAAACACTGTAGTTCAGCAAACCAGTTCTGGTTAAGGTTTGGCGATTTCTCTTTTAGCTTTGGCTATAAAATAACGTAACAACTGAACTTTAAAGCCTTTAGACTCTTCTAGGTGAGAAATGACCGTCTGGCCAGTAGAGCACAGACATTAATGCAATTAGAGATATAGTAACACCATCTGTTGAGCAGAAGGGCTTGCTGTCACTAGCAAACTAGCGTGCTAATGTGGCTAACAAGATTCCTAGTGCTGTTCAAAAAGGACAACATTAACACAATTAAATAAAAATGTGATGAAACAAGTTCAAGTTTGGTACTTGTTTACAAAGTTTCTGTTTTCCAAGGCTGCGTTCCTTTGCGCTAAAAACACTTAAACACTAGCCTGCTTTGTTATTCCGATTAAAGGAATCTGATTTTTCCTAGAATTTATTTAAAGATGGAATTAATATTTGTAAGAGGGTAATATTTAATCCCTCCAATGAAAAAAAATATCTAAGAAAAAACAACATTTCTTGACCAATAATTGTTCAAATTCATGTCAGACTCTCTCACAGTATTCAGAATTGTTTGCATAAATTCCACTTGCTTTAAAATTACTATTATATTTCTTTCTAAAGGGTACAAATGAGATCAAACAGCATGTCAAACAAGCTCTAGAGCTAAGCGTGCAATACACTTTTTGGAAAAGCAGCATTTATAAAAAAGTAGGCACAAATAAACTAAAAATAAAATACCTTCACATATAATGATATTTGCAGGTTCTGCGGACGAGTCTCCATCTTCCTCTCTTTTTCCAGGTCACTTCCCTCCTTTTGTTCCAAATTAGCTTGCATCCGAGGGAAACCGTTTGCCATCGTCCCCTCTTGACCTTTGACCTTAATGTTGACCTCCGGTTCACTTACGGATTTTCCCCGAGAGCCCAAACTCTCATCTGAGCTGTTGTCTGCCTTTAGCCAGGTAGGAAGCGTCACCTTCCGTCCCCCCGGTGTTTTCCTCTTGGGGTCGTCTTCGATCGCGGCCTTTAGCTCATCAAGCCACCTTCCCCCACCCTCCTCTGTGGTAGATGCCACTTCTTTAGTACGTAGTCTTCTTGGCTTTTCCTTTGAAAGACTCCCTCCCTCTGCAGTACAAGTCTTGTTAGTCCCCGGCTGTTCCATCTTCTTTATACACCCCTCCTTTTTAACAGATGCTAATTCTTTTAGCAATTGTCTTGGCTCTTTCTTTGCAGTATGATCTCCCTCTGGAACATCTATAGGCTTTTTCAGCTTAACATCTATTTGTTTTGGCTGTTCCTTTGGAACTTCACTATGTTGACTCTTCAGAAAATCTTCATTTAGTTCTTTTGGTTGTTCCATCAAAGAGTCCTCTCGCTCTACAATTTCAAGATTATCATTCCCAAGTTGTTGCTTCATCATACCTTCTATCCTGTCGATACACTTTTCCAGTTCTTTTGGCTGTTCCACCTCAGCATTACCTCCCTCTGCATCCACACATCCTCTGCCATCGTCAAGATCTTTGTGAACTCTCTCTGCACTCTCATTTGTGATATTCCCAAACTCTTTCAGCTTCTTCCCTTCCCACTCCACTAGATTTTCAAGTCTATCAGGCTGTACTGCTTCTGTACAGACTCCCACCAACTTCTGTTTCGTGGTCTCTTCAGGATTTAGATTATCTTTAACGCAATCCCCAATTTCATCTTCATTTTCTCCTTGTGACTGCTCATTTTCTTCGAGAAAGCCGGACAGCGCATCTTCGACTGTAATCTCATTTTTTAAACTGTTTTGAGACGTAATCTTTGGAAGTTGATCTAGTTGCCCTTGTTCTTTTATGACTCCATCATTCACAGCACTTTCTGATACTTGACTTCTCTCGATCGGTCTTGAAAAAGCTTCACAGTGTAACTCTTCCACAGCTGTTTTATAATCTTCCCATGAAGGCACTTCAGTTGACGACAGTTCTTCGCAGACATCCTCCCCTTCCGCGAGACTATGAAAGTCTTCATCTGATTCAGGATCTTGTGTAGAACCCAGAGTCTTCTTAAGACATCCTTCATCCACTTCAACATTTTCCCTCCTGCCTTGATCCTGTCCAAACTTGTTTTTAGTTCTTTCGAGGACGCAGGACCAGGCTTCTGTTACTGCACTATGAAACAGATCATCTACTTTGCTCAAAGACTTCATTTCCTTTTCATTTTTATCCAGCTTTTCCATCTTACAATCTCCTCCGCAGTCAACCACCTCCCCAAACACTTCTACATTATTCTGATCTCCTGAAGATTTTCCTGATATTTCAATTGATGCTTCATTCATTTCTCCTTCATTTTTCTTCAGCCTTTGCTCTGATTTGTGCATAATCACATTTGATGATGGGATTGAATCCTCTTCTCCACCCAAATCCTCATCCACCTCTTCAGCTAGTTCAATCTCATCGTCCTCCTCCTCTTCGGTTCGCCGATCTTCCATCTCCATACATGATCCAACAGGACAGTGGATAACAGCTCCGTTAGAAATCTCCATGTTCATGCTCAGATCACTTTTGGCCAGGGCCATAGTTCACTGCAAGGAGTTAGAAGTTTGTCTTTCAGACCTGGTTGTACAACCAACACAACAAAGACTTTGAGTCTACCTCTTCTGCAGAGGTGACTAGGACTCTCTCTCACCCCTTCTCTCTCTCTCTCTCTCTCTCTCTTCTCAGGAGGATTATGGTAAATTTCAGATTCTTATCCCCACATGACTCAAATCCGCTCCAATGGGAGCCTGGTCAGCCTAAGATGATCGGTTTACTAAGGAAATGCAGTTAAAACGGAATTAAAAATTAATTCTCAATACTGTTCGCTACCTTAAAATTATCTGCTAAACTGAAAATCAAAGAAAAAGGTTTCCTTCACAGTTGAGCTTTAATTAAATGTGCAGTATGTCAAGTCAAATGATCGTAAATTGACTTAAAGTGGACCTTTAATTGGTGAAATTGTACTTTTCTGTGTATTTGAAGAGAAATGTGGCTCATAAGTGTGTATACAATTGCAAAATAACGATAGGAATCCATTCACCGCAACAAACTGTGAGATAGTTTTGTCTACAGAAGGCAAGATGGGTGATAATTGAAGCACTTGAAATCTTTTCAGCCCACAATGATTATTCATGTTTGATGATAATTCATATTTGATGCTATAGTGTGCATGTTTTTCTAATGACACCAACCAACACCTAACACTTAAATCCTTTGGTGCCTCACAACCTGGCATGTAACTACAGTGCACTGTGTAGAGCTCAGTCCTGGGCTTTAAACTCACTCAGAAACTTTTGCATTTGTGACAATAATGCTGATTACTATCTTGATTTTGAAAAACTTGCCCACTTACTTGTACCAAAAATTATGTTTGATGACATATCAAGGAAATATCTGTCATCCACATCCTTAAATCAATAATTCTATAACGTTTTAATTTAACCTAACCTTCAAACCCGTTTTATAACCACCGTTGTAGTTCTGGTCAGCTGCAGTGACACAAACAGACCACGAGAGGGACACAAAAGACCACTCAAAAGTAATCATCTCCGTTATAATTACTTGTAAAATAATTCAGTTCACATTTGTGACTTCCTGGAGTCTTTCGTGACTAATTTTTGCCTGTCGCCGAACAGTAGATATTATTTTTACCCCTGCGTAAACAAAGCTCGTGCGTAAGCGGAAACATGACGTCATATCAGCTGTTTTGGCCCAAGCGCAGGTTGTCGCGAGCTTGACGTCATTTGCTTTCAGGAATACATCACAGTTTTACTAGTAGCACTGTGTTGCACGTTACATGTGCGTGAACATCAGTTGTGTTTGAAAGTTGAGCGTGACGCCATGAGCTGAGCGAGATCAGAGGCACCGCGTTCGAGATCAAAGGCACCGCGGCTCGTTCTGTTGCCATGCAGCAGTCGGAGAGCAGCGGAGGGGCGGCGACTTCTGAAGTGCAGCTAAACGCTACGCCAAACGCGCTCATCGCGTGTAAAGTGGCCGAGGAGGTGTTCTCCGAGCCCCGCTTGAAGGTAGGCGAAAACCCGGGGTCTCACGCCGATTCTAGCCACCTGCTCTCGGCTGCACTGAGAGATAATCTCGCGGAAGTCAGATCTGTTTCCTGCAGAGCCACGCAACACAACGTAAATGGATCAAAACAGATCTCACATTTAAGATTACTGAAACATTTTTATTTACACGTTTAATGATGACGCAACATTCCCACTGTTGGTTTGATATGTATTAGTTACGCTTCCGAACATTCTAGTCATTTTATTTGCCTTAAATCAAGTTATTTCAGTCTTCCGTCCTCAACCTTTTTCTCACGGAAATGTATTAGTCATATCCAGAAAACAAAGATATTTAGAGTTAAGAGATTTATGGCCCTTTGTGTGTATCTTACATAAATATGAAGTGAATAAAAATGTATTAGTCGAAGTTAAACACCATATTTAAAATATTAACCATGTACTTTTAAATATAGTTCAAAAACATTTTGGTGTTAAAAGAAAAAGGCAATTATTTTGAAGGTTAATGAGCATGCTTTACATGATAATTAAATCAGATTTTAACGCAAACTTTCATCAATTTCCTCAGCATCAGTTTTGCCACCAAATGTCTCACATTGTTGAAAAAATGTTATAAAGCTATTACCAATGCTTTAATGACATTTCAGGAAATGTGTAACACGGCTCTAAGTTTCATGAACATTGTGTTTACATTTTAAATGTGAAAGTGCGTTGAGTATCAGGTTACTATTTTTAATTAGAAAGAATGACTGGAAAGAAGTCGCCATTAAACAAAAATTTTAGCCAGAATGTTTGACATACAAACTTGACTTAAACCCAGGTAATGGCTGATAATGTACATGTATATAATGCTAGAATCTATAATTGTATTTTAATAAAGAATGGATCAGTTCCCAGATTTCCTGCCAATCACAACCAGTAAGTACAACAATAACATTTACGGTAGTGTTCTCTGTAGCATGAAAATTATGTGCAATGTGATAGACTCTGAAAAAATAAACCTTTTAAAATCAAAATATGTGCACTTTAATTATATTTTAGCTTGAAATATTTTTCTAAGCAGCTTTGAAAATGAAGGATTAAATACGAACCATTATGTTTTCAACACTATCACTTTTGTAGTTGCTGGTATGCATGAGAATGATTCGTAAGAAAGAAAAAACGATTGGTTTGAAAGTGCGGACTCATCATGATTCAGGCTAATAGAAATCCAGAGACACTTTCAGACACCAGAAACATTAAAAGGTGAGCAAAATGAACAATTCACAACTTCTAAACATCTTTAGATTAGAACACATCAGTTTGAGGATTCTCTGTAGAAATAAATCCCTGTCAAGATCCTGGACAGTTGGTCTCAGGAGCATGAAGCAGCCATAATAAAAAAGCATGCCATCAAAAGCTTCTTCTAGTTTGGAAGCAGTTTGAATTCTTTGGCCTTAGCAATTCAAGGGTTAAGAATGAAAGCAAAAAGCTTGATGAGTCCCAGATTAGAGGTTTGTTCGTAAAGGATCCACAAACACAGTCCATAGATTGTCCCAAACATCTCACTACAACATTATGACAACATAACAACCCGGGGCTCTCGTCCTAGTTGAGGGTGTTGTATCTTTGATGAAGCACTGGTTTATTTTAGCCTCACACCTGCTTCTCCGCACAAGAACCCCCTCAACCTCAGCTGCTCAGTCGCATGGAAAATCTCTGTAAAGCTTTACAGCTTCACATTTTTCCACTGACACTGATGTCAAAGGTCAATCAATGTCGCTTCATCCTCACTACCAATCTACAAGCCATTTCAAGAATTATGTAAATGTGGATGAGATGAGTGGATGCTCCATATGTTGCATGTATTATTTCTATTTGTACATTTTTTTTAAAAAACTATTACATAGTCATAAACTATTTTTACCAAACTAGATAAATATTGCCTTTTCTACATCATAATATTCATTCATTCATTTTCCAACCCGCTTTTTCCCTTTTTGGGGTCGCGGGGGTCTGCCAGTGCCTATCTTCAGCGCACATTGGGCGAGAGGCAGAGGTACACCCTGGACAGGTCGCCAGTCCATCACAGGGCAACATTCACTCCTAAGGGGGATTTAGATTATTCAAGTAACCTAACCACATGCTTTTGGGGATTGTGGGGGAAACCGGAGTACCCGGAGAAAACCCAGACAAGCACAGGGAGAACATGCAAACTTCTTCCAAGAAGGTCACCGGCGAGCCCCGAACTGACAACCTTCTAGACTAAGTGCGCCACCGTGCCGCCCTCATAAATAAATATATATACACACACTTGTTTGCTGCTCTGTTTGGTCAAAAGTTAATACTATTTATACATCTATAACACTCTGTAAATCTGAAATATTTTGAAACAGTTCTCCCAAGACGAAGCAGTTAAACAGCTATGGCTGACAAGACGGTTGTAGCGAGTGTTAATTGATGCATTTTGTGATGAGGGCAGTGAGCGTGCAGTGGAATAGTTTATTAAACACACGAAAGCTCGTGCTATGAAACAACACTAGTGTTCCATCTGCTGTTAAATATTATTAAACTGTGAATAAAAACTCCTAGAATCTAGCAAAGCTTGTCTGTTTGTCCATTGGCCTGCAATACATGCATCCATCCAGTAGATGTTTTAATTCAAAGACAACAATGATCAGGATACAACGCATGTGCCTGTTCCATGCCAACAAAAGTATGGCAGGAGAGGAAAGATAAAACTTGATATTAAAACCTGATTTAACGTTAACACTGCAGACGTGAACATTTTTTTTTTTTTATCATGTTCTCGCTGCAATCTGCACATTTGATCTTAAGCAGCCCCAAAAGGCTCTGGTTCTTCTGAAACGGCCTAAAATACTGAATCTTATAAAACCTCAGCCCTTAGGTGTAATATTGGTTGGTGCAACCGTGATATTTTGATGCTTTTACCACATACTTACGACACGGAGAACACTATTACTTTTGTTGCCAGATAGCGGCACAGCGATTTGATCACGTGGGCTGCATAGATTGGGAGAAAAATACTAAATTTTTAACAAAATGTCAGTTTATCAAGTTTTAGCAATTTCCAAAACAAAGAAGTGTTCGGGGGATAAATATATTTTTATATTTACATCAGTGCTTTTGAAAGAGAAGAATTTTTAGTTGTTTTTAAGTATTGGGATATATCAGGTTTTTATTTTTCTCTACTCGCTAGAGACTGTGGATGAGAGTGTTCTGGTGAGAGATTTAGGGTGCTGTCTAAAAATTTTTTCTTTTAGTTTTAGCAGGCAGGTAAGAAACAACCAAACTACAAGCTTTGTGGTGAGAACATGTTCGAACTCAGATCCTAACTAAAAATAAATGAATATGACAAAAGCAAGCTTTTTGACTGAATACAGCCACCGATTATACCTGGCATTACGGCATCATCTATTGGCTTTTGTCATGGCATGGCCTGGAAGTTCCTTGTAAACCAATCAAGCTACTGAGCTCTGGATCATTCACCAGAAGGCAAGAAGAGCATGGCAGTCTGTGAATGTGACCTGAGCGAGGTGTCTGATCTTTCTGATGTTGAAAGCCATGTTCTTCAATAACATGCAGGTTGTAATAACTCATGGATACACAAGTTCTTCTGAAGGCTGGATCTGGTAAATGTCTCTAATGGCTGCTGGTGAAAAAGAAAAGTGGATTTTTTTGAACCAAACTTTGATCTGGGATCTGAAGGGAGCAAAGCATTACCACAGATGCAATAGAGACTGGAGCCTGTGACAACAATGTTTATTTATCTCGGCTTCCATGGAGAATCTTTTAACAGTTCTCACAAAAAGTGTGCGCTACAAACAAGCTGTCCTAATGTAAGTGCTGAGAGTGCACACTAAGGGCTGGGGGGCAGGGTTGTCTGTCCCAAAGTTACAGATTGCTCTTCCATCGAGATTGGATCCTTACGATTGTTGTCCTTTATAATGAGTATTCATTATTCACTTAGTGTATGGCTATGATGCGTACAGCCACAAATGGTTAGTTTTGTCAAGTAATATTTTTCTACATGTTCCTCTAATGTTTATAATACCCTTTTCAGTGCCCTGGATGATGTACTATACAAATAAAACTTTTGACTTAACTTACAAGTTTAAAGCTTAAACGATGTGGCTTCACACATTCTGTTTAGTAATAACATAACTAACATCATACTATTAATAGTTAAACTATTGGTTTGATTTTGTATTAAAAAGTCATGGAGCAGCCAGGTAATGCCTTAAAAACCCAAATTTAAATCAATGCAAGAAGACTAAGACTGGGGTAATGTGGTCTCACTTCCTCTTCCTCATCAGCAAACGAGCCGTAACCTTTTGCACCATCTGAGGTTGTTGACTTGGTCCGGCCCAAGTGTGTCTCACACGGCCGGCGGAGCAAAGCCAAACACCGACAAGCGCCCCCATGGTGGTGGCTGCAGAATGATTACCACCCAATACAAGTCTATGGGAAAAAGCTGAACTTTAAAGATTCTTTTCTCAGAAAGTACGGTATTTACACAAACAATTTTATTGATTTTCGAAAGTTATTTTTACAGTGAAAAAACAATAGTTTTTTTCTTGGCTCAAGTTTATTTTCGTGTGGTTTACGATGGTTAAATTTTCCCATTTAAAAACGAGGCGGGACCATGTGATTGACAGCTACACAGACAGAGCTGACTAAGTAGGTGGTGTCGTTCGTTTTTTTTATTTTTATTTTGTGGTCCATCCATAAAAAGGGCATTACGATAGCTCAGCCTCAAAGAAATAAAAGCATGGGTGACCATGATCTTGGCTGTGAAAATCAGAAACAACCTTGCATTATTATAAAGAGTGAAACGGAAAAAGGGGTTTGTGAAGGAAAAATCCCATAGACATTACAGTTACAGCAGAACAAAGAAAATAAGAGAGCGCTGATCCTTTTTTTATTTTCTGTAAGAAAAGATCTACCAAATTTGAACTTAACACAAGCTGCAAGAGGAAGTCAGTGAAGAGAGATGAAGATACCAGTTACACGGCTCTCCTGGATTCAATTAAAATCAGTCAAGCTGGAGAGATGTGGATCATTTGCTGAGATCTGATTAAACAAGAAGGAAATTCAGCAAGAAGTAAGAAGAGCATTGTAGTAATTCAATTTAGATATGACCTGAACCCAAACTAGAATATCAGTTTGAATATCCTTTTGACGATATCATGCCTTGCGATGTGCTCCTTGTATTTGTTTTGTTCTTCTAAAACATTTCAATGTTCCCCCTTAAAGCCAATGGAGTGATTGTTGAATGGTCTTGCTGAATATTGGGATGACACAGGCCTCTAATCAACAGCAGCTATTAATCATCCACCCAATTGGGGAGGTGTTAAAACAGTGCTTTTTCTTATGTTAAAATTTTACCAATTATTTAATTTTTATAATCAAATCAGAAACATCCATAGCTCCTGCATCAAAGGATCCCTTTTCAATCAAATCCCACTGCATGATTACATCAAAGCAGAAATGTGATGAACGTTTATAAGAAAATACACATAATTTGACAAATGTATCATTAGTTATTTCAAGGAATGATGTCTGGAGTTGCTTAAGTGAGCATGTGTTTGTGCAGACTGAGGATAATACTGTATGTTGTCACTCATATGTTACATCATCTTGCTCTTTTGTGAAGCTGGTTATAAATATCCGCTTGGCTTATGTGTACCACAGGTTACAGTCAGCCTCTCTGTCACTCTCTCTCTCTCCCTCTCTCCTGCCAGTTCTCCCTCAGTCACCTACAGCTGTCTTTGCATAACAGCCATCTAGCCTCTGCTTCCCTTTGCATGTTTTCCATCACCTTATTCAGTTTCATATTTCCAGTTTTCCATCGAGTCAGAGATGCATCGTCCTTTCACTGCAAACAGAAGGGACAGGCCGCACCATGTTACGTTACTGTCATCTGCAGTGAATTAAATTTCAAAAGTGTTATGTATCATGAATCATATATAGACTACCAATATATTGTATAAGAAACAAATTAACAAATAAAAGAAATGATAATCTTTTCAATTATCAGCAAAGAAACGCACATTGTAAAGTGTTTGAATGCAAAATAAGCTGGAAGATAAAGTGGACCAGAAGTAATTTCTTGATGCAGGAGGGACAATAATAAATGGTGCAGACATCTCAGATTTCCTCTTTTAGAATGGGGTCACGTGGATCTTCCATAACTTGGATCTGTCATGTATTCTACCATTTAAGTGACCCAGAGAAGCATTTGAGAGCCGTGCTGCTACTAAAACTTCTAGACCATTTGGTTAAATAAATAATTGCATTTGATTTTTCTTTCTCTGCCAAACTATGTTGGATTGGTACAGGAGGTCTTGTGGTCTTGTATAAGAATTCAGACCTTTTCAAAGCTTCCAGACAAAAAAAGATATAGAGTACAATAAAGAGGTTCATATAATCTTTCTCACAATCATAATAGCTTTTAACATGCTTTAGCTTGAATTATAAGAAGACATTAATACAAAACATTATTACATTAATATCTCCCTGGGTTCTATCACTGCCTACCTTTCCTTTTAATGTGATAGGTCGATAAAATCAAATCAATGCATTCTGCGTTATCATCGACTTGTTTTCATTCTCTTTTTCATTCATCCAACAAATAAAAAATGCTTATTTTATTTTACATTTCTTTATATAAATGATTATAAACACCAGCTTCTACAATCATGGTAAAAGATGCATTTTATAAGCATGGTAGAACATCTTGCATTTTGAACTCAATTCAAAGAAAGCTGCAAGACGTTCATTTGTGATGTTTATAAATCACTATTTGTCTTTGTAACAGATTACTGTGTAATGTTTAAACAACCAAGCAGCACGTTTGCAGAGAGAATGAGATTGCAACATTCAGCTCATTTGATTGGTCACTGTTTGCTGTAAATATTTCAGTGCTGAAAACCAAAGGAATTTCTGTTTCTAGTCTGGAAAAATCATCTATTTTGACGAGTCATGGAAAGTTTAGTTGTGCGGTACATTTTAACCGTGGAATTTTCTGTTTTCCAAAAGTCACCTTAGTTGAGCTGAAGACCAGCAGAACCCCTTGACCATGACAAAGAATAAGCGGGTTAAAAAATGCATAGATACTAGGGGTGTAACGGTACGCTAAAATCGTATTCGGTTCGGTACAGTGTCTTGGAGAGTTCGGTTCGTTTCATTCGGTTCGGTACAAAATAATAAGAACTTACATATTCTTTATTTTGAAAAGCTGCCAATACACAGTAGAATTCTTGCATAAAATAAATAAAAGTGACACATTTGGGTGATATTTTAAATAAATTGCACTCTTTATTAAGAAAAACACATTTTTTTTTTAAATATAAAATGAAATACTGCAACTAGTTAGGATAGATTACCTATCCACATTTTCTGAAGAGAGCATATATCTGGTTATAATATCTCCAGCAGTAGAAAATGTTAGATGTGTTGCCTGCCCGATCTCCGTGGAACAATACAACTTGTTGGCATACAACTTTACATTTATCCACTCGTCTATCCCCGTTATGTATTTTAACAGAGAAGCCAAAGTGTTCCCAAACACGAGACCGTAGTGAGTTGAGAGGGTCTTCAAGCTCTGGCTTCCCTTTCGCTTTTGCCATGTAATTTTCCTTCTCGCGCTCGTGACTCAATAGCGTCCGTGCGGAAACTATCTCCGTGGAACAATGTCGGCATACAACTTTAAATTTATCCACTCGTCTATCCCCGTTATGTCTTTTAACAGAGAAGCCAAAGGCGAGTTTCCGCACGGACGCTATTGAGTGTCGCACAGTAGAGCTGCACGTCACTCAATAGCGTCCGTGCGGAAACTCGCCTAGGAACATGGTTCCGCTGCGCTTAATATCGCGCTAATAATACATTTATATTATTTAATACAAATACCGAATACCGAAACGGTACGCAAGTGTCCCGAACCGAACAGGCCGTACCGAAACGGTTCAATATATACCGTGAACCGTTACACCCCTAATAGATACCTATCCCTTGGTTAGCTCATGTTTGTGGTCTACTGAGTAATTCCAGAGCGTCTATTAATATTTTCCATTGCCCTGTAAGAATGGAAAGAGTGTCCGATTGTCAGCATGGAAACAAGGTGAAGTGAGAGATGAGGGCACTGAACAGCTCAATGATGTCATTGGTTTCCAGCTTATCACCAGGATTATTCGGCAGAGAGAGCCAGCATAACAAGTGTCAGCCTGACATAATCAGTCACAAACACTGAACTAAAAAAAGCCAGCAAAAATGAACAGGCAACATGATTATTATAACAAGATGGCGTTCATATTCTTCAAAAGGTTTCCAATGTTATTTTTTTAAGATATTCCATGTCTTGGGATTTGTGTCACTGGATATTTTCCTGGAAGGTTAAAATGGAGGTTTGCTCCCAGGGGCTATCTACTCTATCTTAGTGCCTAATTCACTTGTAAGGCATGTCAAATTAGTTGCTATGGTAAACAGCCTGGTTGCTATGTAGGGGGTCAGTGACTTAATATAATAATGTTCCCAATGTCAATATGAGTAAAATGAACCTTCCCCCATGTCTCTATGACTTTCACAAGCTGAGATAGAAATATGCAAATTTGGTTGCTATGGTAAATAGTCTGCTTGCTTTGGAAAGGTCATTGGCTTATTATGCCCCCCTCCTGAATATGTGTAGAATAAATCAACCCCCAGTTCTGTTGTTTTTTTTTTTGTTTTTTTTTTCACAAACTGAGATATACAAATTCTAATTTGGTTGTTATGGTAAATAGTCTGGTTGCTACAGAAGAGTCATTGATGTATTATAATGTTTTCTCACGTCAATATGACTAAAATAAACCAATCCCCACTTCTTTGGTTTTCAAAAGATGAGATAAAGAATTACCAAATTGGTTGCTATAGTAAACAGTCTGGTTGCTATGGAGCGGTCAGTGATGTAATATAATGTTCCCTGTATCGAAATGAGTAAAAAGAAAAAAAACATGTCTCCATGATGTTGTAAAGCTGAGATAGAGATAGGCCAAATTGGTTACTAAAGGTAATAAGCCACTTGATTTATATATTATTACATATATATATACTGCCTCAAACTTTATTTCAATCAAATTAATTTGCAGATATTGCACTATATTCAAATGTTAAATGTTGCATTTACATCAAAATGAATTAGCCTTAACTTGCTTCGAGTAAAGGAAGAGATAAAAGGTTCTCTCATATTAAATAATTATTATTATAATAATTCATTTTATTTTTAGGCACATTTTAAGCCAACCAAGGACATCTTTCATTGGCAAATACAGATCAAACGGAGGTTTAAAATAAATAAAAAATGTTAACTATCTTAAGACGTTTACAGAATTACTTTTCTTCATTGGTGCATCTCTCTTGTTGTGGTAGCATGTAGCATGAGACACAAGCTCCATTCGAGGGTTTTGAGGGGGGCGGGGCAGGGGTGGAAGAGGAAGAGTAATAGTTTGTAGGGTGTGCGTGTGTGTGTGTGCATGCATGCGTGCCGAACCATTCAAAGATTAAAGAAAGTTAAAAGAAGTGTATTTTCTTTCTTAATTAGTAAACACGTTGCCATTAGACGTAACGCTGTGACTTTTATATCTTTAATGTCCCAGTAGTGCTTTCTGATTGGTGGTTGATTGAAATCTAATTCTGGAAGTGTTTTTTTTTTTCTACAAAAAGCAATGCAATTATTTCGGCAATAATTCACTGTTTATCAAATCAAGTTTCACACATAAAATTGTTACTCTTCAAGCTATTCGCGTATAGATTAAAGATTGAGTGAAAGGCTCTGGCAAATTTACATGAGTGGATGTACGTTGCATATGGTTTTCAGTTAAAAAGATGTTAATCTTATTGGTTAGAAAGAACAAATCAGAAGGTAGAACCTGGTTGCAGATTAATTTGTTGATTGATTCTATTCATTTATAGATAAGTAGATCGAGAGGGGAAGAGAAAAACAGGTGAAGCCTGGCAGAGAAAGAGAGAGAGTGAAGGAGGTGGAGCTGATCTATCCTGAGCTACAGATAAAGCTGAGGGTAAATCTGCTTCACGTCACTGTAGTCGACCTTTGAAAACTGCAGCTCAAGCAGCCATCAGTGTTTGTAGTAAAAGTACAGTATACTAAAGTATAGCTCAGACTCCTGATCCAAGGATCTTCAGAGTAAAGAACTAGAAAGCCGTTGAAGGAAGAATAGGAGTTAAATATGCATCCCAAATCTCCAAAGTGCAGTAGTCTGTGTCTGGTGGTCACTGAGGTGGAGCAGGAGGTGTTCACTCGGACACACATTCGGGTAAGAGGAAACATTATTAGCATTAAATAGAGTACTAGTCATCCTGTTTCAGAGTGGTTAGTTTCAGTAGCCTGTTATCTGAAACTTCAGCATCTCACTCTGGTATTGATCTCATCAGGGATAAAATGGCAGATTGAGCTTTAGTCTTTCAAGGAATCCGAAGATAATGAAGTTTAATTATAGATCTCAAGCAAACTGAAGCTTAATCAGATGCTCAGTAACTCATGAGGCATGTTTCAAGTGTTACTCAACAGAGTTGGGATCCCTTCACTCAATCAATGCAGAATGTGATGCAAGTCTCAATCATGTTGATCAAGCAGAGACATTGATTTCTATGTTCTCTTTTGATAATTAAGAGATGGGCTTAAATAAGGTATTTTATCACTAAGCATTACTTTTTACAGTGCATTTGTACTGAAATTACAGCTATTTTTTTTACTAAAGTAACAATTTTTCATGTTTTTTTTTATTGTACCATTAGCTTGAAAGTGTCAAAAGAGCAAACCCTTGACACAATTCTGTTCTATAGAACTGATTAATCTTAGGATGAATCACTTGTTTTTTCCCACCTTTACTATATTTTGCACCGTTAAGGTGTGACTGCTTTGTTGTTTACAATGATCTGCATTTCCTTTGTGACTGGAATAAATCAGTGACACTGAGCTAGTAAACATGTCATATTTATGTGCACTTCCTAGCCAGAATGTGTTATCAAAACCATGTTAAACCAAGTATTAGCGTTTGATGACGGCCAAGTTAAATATTCTTTTGGGTTGTGTTGGCCCTGACCCATGTTGTAAATTGGGGACATGTAATCTGTACATTTGGAAATGATGTGAAAGATTTGTCTACCCCAAACGTATATTAAAGGAAAACTTAATTTTGTTTACAGGTTAATTCTCCATTCCCCATCTCCATTTTGTTTAGGAAACTTTCCAGCCGTTCTCCAGATCTGGTCAACAATACTTTTAGCTTAGCTTAGCATAGACCGTTGTGATACCAGCAGCATTTTTTCGTAGGCTGTTATTTTTAGGAAATATACTCCATTACAGCTAAATAACATAATCTGATGAACACAAAAGCAAGCAACTATTTTGATAAAACCAACACAGAAACAATTAGCTTACAAGTTAATAGTAATTTGGTTGATACACGTGTGTCATAATGAAAAAGTCATTGTTTAAATAGTTGTATATACATTTTTAGTGGTGTGCTTTGTTTAAAATCAGAAAGACTGAAGGACCAATGAGTCTACATTTCACAAATTCAGCTTTTAAAGATATCTGGCCTTCATTTTGTTGTTTGCAGTGATTAATTCTATTGTCATTTACTCTTTATCTTGGGCTCTCTTATCTTTTTTTAACTTTAGATTTCAAACCCTGATCTTCTAGAAGTTTAAAGATTAGAATTCTTATTCACCTGAGATACAGCAACTAAGCTGATTGTGTTAATCTCCTGAACTTTGAGGACATTGCAGTGACTTGATGCTGGAGCTCACCAATGGATAGAACATTTAGCATTGTTTATTTTTTTTTAAACCCCTATTCTGGAATAAAACGCAATACAGCTTGCTGAAAATCTATCTACGAATGCAGGTTTGGCATGAGCTTTTGAAAAATATTCCAACTCTGAATAAAAATTGGACTTTCATCTTTATGCCATTCATTGTTTGTGTTGTTCTTCATCTATTCTCAGGATCAATTTGAGGCTTTGTTTCGGGGGTTTGATTCCGGCGTATCATTCCAGTTCTTCAAGAGCTTCAGACGGGTCAGAATCAACTTCAGCGAACCCCTGCGAGCAGCCGAGGCTCGGGTTAAACTCCACAAGAGCGACTTCAATGGAAAAGAGATGCGGCTCTATTTTGCTCAGGTATGTAATTATACCATTCATTATATCATTATTTTACTAGATATAGCAAAACATCCCCACAAGTGCTTTGAGCACATGACATATAGCCTAGCGTCACCCTAGCAACCATCCAGAGTTTCATCACAACCCTGTAAAAACAACAAAAAATATTCAAGCATCGCCCATAGCAACAGTTTTACAATACAATCGTCCCCAAAATATGTCATTAGATACACTTAGAAAATGCAAGAAACCACAATAAAAAAAACCTTTAGCATAATATGGGATTCTCTAATCGGCCCCATAGCAATGAAGTCTGCTCTAAATGATACAGTCACAACCATCTAGAATATTTTGATCCATACAGTCTGCCTTAGTAACACCCACAAACCAAACTACCTGTTCAATCAACCATGATGAATTGACAACCCCAAAGCAAAAGTCACAAAATAAGTAACTACAAATCTTAGTGCCCACAAACCAACAATCTAGAGATGTCACAGTAAGCATGTATAAACTATGAGCAATATCCCAGCAACCATGAGTAGTGCCTTAGCAACCACTTACCTATCCAAGTATCTCAGATGTAGGATCATGGAATTGGTCTTTGTTCACGTCTACATTTTCTTTTGTTAACCTTCCAGTCTGTGCATATTGGCAGTCCACGCCTTGAGCCCCCAAAACCAGACAAGCAGTTCCTCATCTCTCCTCCAGCGTCGCCCCCTGTTGGCTGGGAGCAATCAAAGGATGCAATGCCTGTAATCAACTATGACCTCCTCTGTGCTGTCTCTAAATTAGGACCAGGTACAACACACTGCCCTCATTCATTCTAAGAGCAAAATCTCCAATGAGCGCTTCTCTGTATATATATATTTTACAGTTTTGAGTTTTAAATTCTTTCTGCTATTTTTGGTACTTAACACAATGACCCAATTTTGTTGTATCCAGGAGAGCAGTATGAGCTCCACTCGGGAACCACCGACACCCCTAGTGTGATCGTACATGTGTGTGAAGACGACAGCTCTGAAGGCGAGGATGAAACAGCTGAGGGGGGAATACGATCAAGACCCAAAATCATCCAAACCCGCCGACCAGACTTTGTCCCATCCGTGAACCAGTGAGCTGTTTCTTGATTTGGGGAAACAGCAGTTCTTCATCCTCACCACTGGGGGTGATGATGAGCCTCTGATCAGAGTTAGCAAGGCATTCGAGCATCGCCATCATATCTTAATCTCCATTTCTGGTGGAGTCAGGGACCTGGGAGAGCTTCTCTCATCTTACGAATGTCAGTTAAGGCTCGATGTCGCTATTGTACTGTAGCTTCCATTGCTTGGTTTAAATGCACATTTTGAAGTACCGCATCGCCAATGTGAGCTAAAAATGGAGATAATTAAAGTCTAAGACCTATTTAATCTCTTACAACTTTATTTAAATCTCACAACGAATAGTCAATGTAAATAAAGTGCTTTTATTAATATAATTTGCTTCGCAAATTAGCCGTTTTGCATTTGTTTCATTCCCTTTTAATTTGCTAGATCACCAATACCACTGGAAGCCATCTGAACAATTTGACTGAAATGCACCTAAAAAGTGCTAAAAACCCTGCTGAAGTGATGTAAGATGTAAATGTGAGGGACGTGGCATCATTTCGCACAAATCAACTGAACATTGTGTTTATTGTTCTGAGCCACAAACGTGCTAATGTTGTTATTGTCGCGTATTGTCTTTGAAAAGTCATGTTTGTTGCTGAAATTCATCACAAGCTCCTTCGAGTATTATGCACTTTAAGAATAGAGCCTTATTGTGTGCTGAATGAGAAGATCAAGTTCTCTGTGTATTTCGGGCGCAGCTTTGATCACAGATTTAGACGTTGGTAATTGGTAAGTTTTCACATTCAGTTTCTTCAAGAAGCTTAAAAAAATGTATGTCTAAATATTAAGATTTAAGGTTTATTATCTTATATCTTCATGCATGGTGCGATTATATATGTAATAGAATAGCAACATTTAACGTTTCTATTATTAAGTGTATTGCCCGTTTTTTAAATTGTGACCTCTAGAGGCAAAAAATGGTATACAGCTTTTTCTGAACTTTGATTAACCCCATCAAAGTGGTATTTGTGGAATTTACTTAAAATTGATAGCAGATATCAGTTTTTCAGTAAATGTATTAGTAAAAGAACGATAAAATATTTTTTTGAGGCAGTGTACGGGTCTCAATAAAACAGCGAGATTATGTTACATGTAATTCACGTAAAAATACATATTATGTTCCAATTGCTTATTGGTTATGCATTGAAGACAAGAACGCAAGCCCAGTATTTCATACCGGTTTAAAGCATTTTTATATCTATCACACATTGATGAACAATATTTATCTGACAAAATAATTTCCATTATCTGCAAATTCGATAAGAATCTAATGTTTATTTTGTTGTTTATCAGGGCTTTTTGTTAATTGCATTATAAATGAAATTTTTAATTGCAATAAATAGAAACCCATTTTATGTTATTGTTTGTATTATTTCACTCCCGATGCTGTTTTTAACCCTATAAACAAACAGAAAACTTGTATGCAACATAAATGAATATCTATCTCTGTAAATGGACCACTTCGAGACACTGTTTTATGAGTAACTCAACCTTTAGAATCTTTAATAAAATAATTAGTAGAGATTTATAGTATTTTGCTTAGTGTTTAAGAAATACTACACAACTAATAATGTATGGTTTAAAATTAAAGAGAAAAAATCTACATTTAGCAATAGTTTCAAGTTCATTAACAGCCAAGTGTAGAAAGCCAGAATCCATCACAGCTTGATCTGGAAAAGCTGAAAGTGATAAAGTATGAAGATCAGTGAGATCTGAAGCTGCGCTCGCTCTCGTGAACCGAACCAATCTGTTTGTGCTGTGGCTTGTCTTTTCCATTGCTGTAGCACAGCGCTGTTCTCATCATATTGTGTACATATGGTGTATTTGAATGTCGCTGATGTCATGAAGATGCTTCAGGGTTTCTACCAATGAAAAAAAAAGCTAAACACTACATAGCAAGATGATGAACGGAGGAAGCATCAAGCTACCTTTAATAAAACTCTCTTGACCAAAACATGTCGCTTTATGTCGTCCTTTTATAAAAATAAAGTGATTGAATAAACATAACTAGATGGCTTGTAAAAGTGACATTTAAAAGTAGTTTTAAAATGTTCGTAATGGCACTAGGAGTAACATAAACTGACCCCCAATGCTCTAAGATATGTATAAGAAAAACTGGTTTCTATGGTAAATGGACATCAAAGCAGGTAGAGTTCAGAAATTGCTAGGCTAAACAGTTTTGTTGCTAGGAAACTGTTAGCGACGACATACATTTTTAATTTGTTACTATGATCAACATAAACAAACATTCATTTCTCTATGACGTATCATCTTGAAGATATCTTTGTTGAATGAAAAATCTTTATTTTGAATGGCCATTATAAGTCAATGATATCCCCTTCTACATCCACAAGTGTGGTGCGTTTGAAGGTTCTTTGAGATTTTCAGTGGAAAATTTCCCAGAGTTCTCTGTGATTTCCTCGATTTGCTTTAGTCGTACCAGTCGGAAAAGATATATTTATATATTTGGGGGCTGTAGCTCAAACACTTATGCATTTAGATTTTCTTTGTCTAAAGCGAAAGACTAACAATATGTTAGTAACAATACTCTTGGTCTCTCTCACTAGTATATGTGCATGGGTTAGTGTTTCAGTTTCACTGTCCAAACCACATGTATTAAATGACACAGGAATCCACACATGCCAAGCTTTACATCATGTATTCAAACACATAAAACACTGCAAATGCGAAGCATCAACAAAAATGTATTTACAATCAAAGGTAATAAATAAAAACAGTTTATAAAAAGAGATGTTTGCATCAGTTGTGAGTTGTTTTATCTGAGGAAGCAGCAGAATCAAGAAATCCTACAAAAGAAAAAAAAACACTTCATAATCTGCCATTTCTCTTGTTTTTTTTTTCCTCACGGCTGTGTCATGTTGAATCTCACCTATGTTTGTGTCAGAGGTTTTTCTTATTATCGATGAGCTCCTGAGTCTCCTGGGTGAGTCTCCTCTTCATCTCCGCCTGCTGTTTGAGAGCAGCCTCTGCTCTCCTTCGCTGGTAGATCTTGGCTCCAGCGAATGCCAAACACAGGATAAGAGTCTTAGCTGCGAGAATGTACAACAGAATTGGCACATTCTCCACCGCCTGAGGAAACATAAGTATTTTTTGTCTCAAAAGAACCAAAATGATGAATTGACAGCATGGCCTTTTTAAGGTTCCTTGTAGCTTGAATATTATCTGTGTATGTAAAAGGGTTTGAATCTGCACTATGAGATTTACAACTGCACAGCTAAAAAAAAACAAAATCTGCAGTTCACCAAGTCTGTCAACCAATGGTGGTTTAAAGTTTCAATTGTAATTGTCTTTCAATAATTATTGTAATTCAAAAATTGTCTTTTAGTTGCAATTACTGAATTACAGTCATAGTAGTAGGTTGAATTAATAAATTGCGATGTTCTAGAGAATGTTCTGGAAGCATGTGCAGTTTATAGGCTGATCCAGAAAAGTCTTCAGGGCTGATAGTGTTTCAGCAGCTGTTCGACACTCTTCACGACAGAAGTACTGAATATAAACCAGGACACAGATAAGTTTTAGGATATGAATTCATATTACCTCAAATTGTAAGCATTGTTTTATGTTTTCGAATTATTGATAATATTGAAAATACAATATTATTTTAGATTGAAAAATGAAAATCCTCTATAATGAGAGGGCATTATAGTTCAAACAGATTAAGTAAGATTGATTCAGCTAGTTGTGATTCTAGTCTAAACCATAAATAAGTACTTTTATGTCTTTCATAATAAAAAAAAACTACAACAAAGGTTAAAAATACTCTAAGTTGCAATATATATATATATATATATATATATATATATA